>JAZGVS010000735.1:0-12484 GCA_037356235.1 Bacterosira constricta
CATGCCATGCCATGCCATGCCATGCCATGCCATGCCATGCCATGCCATGCCATGCCATGCTATTGCCGTCATCGTCAGCAACAGACTAAAGCATGTGCATTGACTCCAATACTCCATACTCCACATTATAACATACTACACAACAAAATGGTATCGTTGGCCTATAGCAAAAGCAATAACTCAAGCCATGCATGCAATGCCATGGCATAGTATAGTATTGGCCAGGAGAATCCTCTTCTCGCCTCTCTCTTCTAAAAAGAGGCTGACAAAAAATAATGCCATGCCATGCCATTTTTGTTATGGAATGCCATTATCTCACACGACAAAGAACTCAGAGCAGGTATTCAGCATCGCAACACTGCAATAGTAATAGCATCACATGGGAAAATCAAAATGTACCTCTACCAAACAATCGCAAATCGATACAAGAATGGCCTGCCTGCACACTCGGATAGACTCCAATCCCACAGTATCAAATAATGCATAGTCATTTCACCTAGAGAGTATTAATAGGAAGAAATGATCTCCGTCAACTTCCCTATCCAATGGGCATCTAGAAGTCTATTGAAAATGGATATCCAAGTAGCGGTGGCCATTATCAGAGATATCGGCATACCAAGATTGGAACAAGTAGTAATCGGCCTAGATCCTAGATACTTAGATATCTAGCAGCTTCTAGCTAAAAGTACAATATCTAGAGGTATCGTACCTACGTCTCGCGAGAGAAGCCAGCGCTATCACAAATCCGCATCAGATCTCTTCAACAGCAAACAGCATCAACAACAACACGGCCGCCATCAACAAACACCAAAATCTCAGACCCTTTGAATCTCTCCATGAAAATGAAGGAGCCCTCCTGACACCATCCTAAGACACTGGGCACAAGCGCCACATTTCTTACTATAATATTCACTGCATACGACATCATGCCAACTCTCGCCGCGGCGACTTCCGTATTCTCGTCGTATCATCGCAGCAGTAGTATCATCGTGGCGAGATTGTCGTGGCAGCCATGCAATTGATAACCACTCCCTGGCAACTTGTAGGGATATTCTTACTACCATCAACGAATAGCCACAAAATCGACAACAAAAAACGATCAATTTACAATACCAAAGGCTTCATTCTACTTCTACACCTCTCCCATGATTCATGATGATGACGATGATGAGTGGCGATACAATAACATCAGCAATCATGATGCATCTACCATCTTCTTCTTATTTGGATTCTGGGAATATTCTATTCTCCAACAACATCAACAATACTCACCATCATCATTACTAATCTTGACAATAAAGATAAAGAGGATGGAACAAGTTCTTCAAATGGAAATTATCAAGCAGGTAGTCATCCAGCAGTGCCAGTGGTGCCTGCCAATATCCAAAAGGCACTCAATGGAGCATATCTAAATGATAAATCCAGTATGGATCGAATAGTAACTGGGATGGGACCCGTAGATCATGCTGCACAAATACTATCCATTCCTACAATCAAAAATTCATCCTTTGATGCATTTCAAGGGCAGTTGCAACAATGGTTGGAAGAGGGGGTAGTCGAGTCTTTTCCAGAGGGGAGTGTTTGTGAATTATTCAATACTAACGAGGACGATAATGACAAGGCACCATCATCAACGAAATTGCAACCCCTCAAAGGGGAAATGTACTACGGCAAAGGAGGAATGGGCACCATCCCCATTGCCATTCGGGACTATTGCCTCTCGTTCAATGGATCTGGTGACAATTACTCCGGGCAGAGCTTTCGTATGGCACAGGATGTTTGGGTCTCGCCGTCGAATGGGGTCAAGTATATTGGTACCAAGGATGATGGCCATGTTGTAGACGATGAGAAGCTGTGGGAAATCCGTGCAGGAAAAAAAACACTGGGGAAATATCACCACCTGGTCATTAGTCACAATGGTAAATGTGCCGATCGAATCATGTCCAAAACTCCCGCCAAGGCATTTCATAGTTTATTACGAACTAAATTTGCACCGTATGTGCCTCCTTGGGGTGGAAAGGAAATGACGTTAAATAGTATTTATTCATTGGTGTTTGCTGTCAAGAGCAAGACAGATGGGAGTGGTGGTGGTGATGGAATGAGTGGATTGAGTAGTCCTATTGCCACGGCCTTGTCTGAACTTTCCTCTTCCAGCAATAATAATAAGGAGGAGAATGTCTACACAGTCATGATCAAGAATGAGCCCAGTCTACGTCTCCTTTCCTCCAATACATTGAAACACCATCATCAGCAAAACCAAAATTCGAATTCCAACATTGAAGTATATACTCTTCTCTCATCACCCAAGTTTGGTAAGCAATTCAAGGGTCCACAGGAGAACCTTCCGTCAGATCTGACGCAGAAGGTGACAATGAAAATGTTGGGAAACTTGGAAAAAGCATTGAATTTGAAGGAAGGATCCGTTCTGTCCTCAGTTGTTGACTTGAATTTGCAACTTTGGGGTGCTGCAGTCCCCATGAATACATGGCAAAGCAGCACCGTGACCTCTCCTGACAAGAGTAGCAGCGGTCGTGATGGGTTTGTTTATGATGCCACCTTTGGAGTAGGAGCCTGTGGAGATTGGATTTTGGATCCTTCCATTGCCGGCGCTTGGGAGAGTGGTAGACGATTGGCAAACTGGATGCTTACTAGCCAGGAAGGCAAGAGTAACAACGATGGTAGTGGCAGCAAGTCAATGATGTCGGTTGGTCTTCCTGATCGCTCACCGAAGGAAGAAAGTGGGAAATTTGTACCATCCCGTGTAGCGTTGGAATCGGGAATTGGGACCATTCCAGCTTCTCCCAACTCGGATCGCCCAAGAGGTAGTCCTTCGAAGCCGGAATCTTCTCGTCAATCAAACAAACCCAACAGCAACGGCAATGGCTCAAGGAATAATAACGGCAGGAGGAGAAACATCAATGACAAGGGTGGCAGGCCTAACAAGCAGCCCGTTTCTTAATGTCTGCCTATTATGCAGTAAAACATAATTGACTATCTTCAGTTATGTATGAGGTATCGTAAGCAATCAGGAAATAACAACATTTACTGTAATGTAAGATTATGCTATTGAAAAAGTGTACTTTTTATATTGTATTGTATGAAATTAAGTTCCCACGCTTGTGGGAGATAGAGCAGCTTGTCATCCAGTACTGACAATGTCTACTCGGCCACGGCAATATGATGCAGTAGTATAGTAAAGGTATAGGAGTAAAGGAAGTGAGCATACTAGGGTTAAAGCTACAACTGTACCTAGAGCTACTCATACTAACACCCCCCCCAACAATTTGATATCCCATATCGAATTGGAGACTGTATCATATACTAAAGTAGGTCTAAGAAAGTAGACCCAGGACACGAGACCATTTTATTACAAGTCTGGCTGCAGCGGCTCCAGCTGGTCAGAGTGGTGCTGGGGCGGGTAGGTCATGAGTGGTGGTGGTGGGTGTTTTCTTTGATACTTGGCTCTGGAGGAGAGCACACATGTGTTTGAAACAAGCTGAGCACTGAGGTGGGACATGGCCCATGGTGTAGTCGACGTGATGGTGGAAGAGTTGAGGGCCAAGTTGTTTTGTGAAGTGGTCCGCCATGTTGTGTGTGGTGTTGACCCGCTCAAGTTTGATGAGGTCGCACTCTACCCATTTGCAGAGGATGAAGTGCTTAATGTCAACGGCTGAGTTAGTTTTGGGGAGTTTGACATTGCCGTGCAGGCGTCGTTGTCTTCATAGGTAATGGAGGCAGCACTCTGTGGAATGCCCAAGTCCCACATTGTGCTTTGGACGGTTGTAGCATCTTGCCGACGTCGGTGGCACCCTTAAATTCTGACTCCGTGGATTACATGACAATGGTTGGCTGGAGCTTGGTATTGTATGCCGCTAACACTGTACCACCAACAAGACAGAGGCATATGCCTGTCATGGATCTGCGGGTGCGCGGACATGCTGCTGTCCATTCTACATCGACGCATGGAGATCATAATTGTAAGGTTCGTGGGATGGTCAGCCATCCAAAAGGATGTCGTACGCGTTGCTGTTGATAGGTGGTGGTGGTACATCTGGGAGGTACATGTTGGGAGTGGAGTGCCAAAAGTAGAAGTAGAGGCCATCATCCCTGGTGATGCACATGTACTTCAGGAGGAGTTTTAGCCCATGTAGTGTTGTTCATGGGGACATGCACTGTACTGGGTGGACCGGACTGTGTCAAAAGATAGGTCATGTTGAGCCGTGATCATGGTGTAGATGAGTTTGCCGATCTCATTTCTATATCCAAATGTCATCCTCTTGGCCAGGGTGGCTTGGGCCTTGTCATCTGGGTCCCCAACAGTGGCGAGAAAACTTTTCATACATACTGACATCCAATTGGCAAGATGTTTTTGCTGATTCGCTCAATGTATGTTTTCACGGACACTTTATTGTACCATCGAGTTTGTTGGATATCTATTCCATCAAACATGTCCACAAGGCCCATTCGCTTGAGGGGGTATGTGAGCGCGTCGTCAATCTTATTGGAGAGGATGTTTGCTGTTCACTCGCTCGGTACTGCCACTGCAAAATAGTCTACTTGGTACTTGAATAGGACCCGTTCACCCTCAATAAGGCCCGAATATTATAATCAGGGTTCATGTGTGGTGAGTAGGAGTCCACATGCTTACAGGGTAGCGTCATCATATTTTCCCCATACATAGATGAGGTGACTCTGGGTGACCTTGCATGACGCTGATGATGAGGATGACATGGTCGTGCGGGATGGGAGGTCGCTTCTTATGATGTTTCCACCGTTCATGAAAAACTCGGTCTGGGCGGATTTAGAAGTCTTGTTTTGGTGCTGGTGCTTTGGCTAATACATTGTAGACGTCTGCACCAAAAATGATGAGGTTTTCTGCAGCCGCTGCGGCATAGAATAGGTGGGCGCTTATTTGGTCAACACAATTCGCGTACATGTAGTCGATGATGCGTACTTGTCCTGCACGTATAGAGCCGTCACATGTACACCTAGCCTTGAATTATTTATCGAGTTTTTTGATGATGTATGTACAGACCAGATTGAAGACTGTGCCCTTGTGTGATATTGGGATGGGTTCGCCAAACATTTCTTGCTTGTTGTACTGGTTGAGCTATTTGAATTCTGATTGGTGTCAAACATTCCATTCATCTGTCTTCATGAGTTTACTATGTGTGACTTTCATGGTTACAGAGACGTAGTTGAAGACATTGCCGTCTTCCTCTACTGTGCGGAGTTTAGTGACGATGGGGATGTCGGGTAGTTCAAAATGGGGAAACATGCAAACAGGATTCAGTTGGTCCAAGTTGATCTGGGGAATGCCTTCACTGGTAAGGCTGTGCTTGATTTCTGGGTGGGAAAAGTCAGAAATCATTCCTTGGCTTGAGAAAAACAAAGCTCCTGGGATATTTGCTTGAGCCTCAGCAAGGTTGGTTACTTCTGTATCATTCCCCTTGCAAAGCCATGTGCCCTTGAGTTGACGTTGCCAACATTGGATTCGAGCGGCTGGAGAAGACTTTGTGATTGTTTCCAATATGAGGCGGTGGCCCACCATTTTGGATTTTAATCCTGCGGTAGGGTGGGTGGTACTGTTGAATCGGCAAAGGGGGAGGCACTCCTCAAATGCATTGTGGTATGGGTGTGGGGAGATGTATTTGTTCGATGTCCCATCGGGTGATGCCGAATTCATCTACAGTTATGCCGCCGTGATTAGTTTTGATCAATGTATTATGGTAGGGGCCGTGGGTGTGGCTAATGGATGTGTTGGCCGCATGAGCCGCGATGTACAAAAGTGTTGCAGCGAGGCAAAAGGTAATGGATGTTGGATGGCTGGGCTGGGGCATTTGATGGTAGGGAGAAACTTTGGATTGGGTGGATAGTTGGCAATGGGAACTGGTGTTATGGCAGCAGCTAGGACAAGATCACTCTCTTCAACGAGTCCAAGGCGATACAGGAGCTGAGCCTCTGGTGGTCGTACTGGTTGAAGATACCATGCCTCGTCAAAGACGGCGTGATGGCATGACTTGAAAACGCCTGTGTCTAGATTCACATAATGGATGTTTTGGGTGGTATCCGTATATCCAATAAAGAGGCCTGTGAAGTTGTGGCGGTCCAGTTTTGCCTGACGCTTACCTGTTTGCTTAACACAGATGCATGAGACGAACAGCTTGCTGAGGTCTTTCAGATGGGGCGTACGTCCATACCATCCCTCATATGGAGTCCTTCCTGTTCTTTTATGCACTCATATATTGTGTAAGAAGGCGACATGGATGAGTCTGGTGGACCAGTACTTTGCTGGTGGTGATGCACCATAAAGAAGCACTCGTACCGTCACCAGCCACCGTCACCGTGAATGCGAAAGTGTCATTCCATTGTTCTACTGCACCATTTTGGGAGGGGCTATCCGCTCCGGTCGGTTTGACTACATATTTGTGGCAGGACTGCACATTTTAGTATTGAACTGACCAGACTTGGCCAGTTCACCACCTTGGTCACACCGGAGTATACCACCCGTGGTGAGGCCAACAAGGTTCTGGCGGTGAGACATTTCCTCGAATGGCGGATCTTTTGAAACTGCGAGGAAGACCCAAACATGGCCTGAGTGCTCACCAACAACCGCCAAGTATGAGTTGAAACCATTGTATGACTTGACGACTCTGTCTTCGGCTTCATTGGGTTGGGACAAATCTGACATAGATGCGTGAAGGAGCCCAAAATCGATGTAGTATTATTGTCCGCAGCCTGTAACACATTCTGGCTTCTGGTATGCCACCTGTTTCCCAATTCGCGCCTGCTCCTCGTGATTGATGAATCTAAACGGGTGGCAGTCAAATTGGTTTGGAAGGCCCGTGGCACATGAAGAGATCACGTCAAGTTGCCGTTTGCTACAGAAGCCTAATCGTGCTGCCCAAAGTTCTAATTCTAGCTGTTTAGCTGGCTCGACTGGATGTTTACGCAGTGATCTGATGGTGAAGCATTGGCTGTAGAGACCTGGGACAGGTACAGTTGGCGTGGATCAAGCTCAAAAGGATCATGCAGTTCCAATGATAGGTCGTCTGTTGTAAATGGTCAGAGGGCAGACAGATGGGCACATGTGGCAATAATCAACACGTCTCCTTCTGTGTATGTTTCATGTGCAGCAAGTGACGATGCGTAGCTGCGACTGGACAGTTCGGACAGATGGAGTCATCGTCAATACTATTGGTTTTGTGGCTGCAATAGTAGGGCCCATTTTTCTTTTGGAGTTGCAATTGTAGGAGCAGGTCCCCGTCTCAATTGAAAAACTGGATGTGGCCAGGGTGGTCATCTGTATATCCAACTTGGCTAAAGCAATGAAAGTCCAATGATGACTGCAGGATACTTTTAGGGGGCATGATTATGTCAGATACGGCCACATTTACCAGGAATGGCTGCTCGTGGAAGGTCCCATTATTGTGCATCATGGGGAGATATCTCATCTGGGTGCAGTATGAGCCATCGTACGGGGTTGCTTTAGTGAGGGCAAGGCTGATTGGGATTGGTGTAATTTCCTTGACACGAACCAGTATTGATGGGTCAGGGTCATGCAAACATTTGCGACTGTATCTGACATGGCTCCAGTGGTCTGTCCGAGGGTCTTGAGTTGGCGAAGGACCATGGGGGCTTAGTGGGTTCCAATTGTACGGATGTAGCATCCTATAGAAATGACCAACTAGTGTGTTGGAGGGGTAAGTTGGTTTGTGAATGGGTTATGGGGGGGGGTACATGAGTCATGTTTTTCTGTCGAGGTGCCACCGTGAGATATGAGAAGTCTTGAATGTCCGTGGGAGAGGGTGGGTGCTGGTCGTCAAAGATTGAGCCTGGTGGAATGTCGTTGACCTTGACATGGATGATAGAAGGTGTGTTGGAATGGATGTTGGCTACCCACCTGTGTGGAGGGCGTGAAGGTCATCATTGTTGCCAAGGATATCCATTATTTCCAATCAGTCTGACTCGCCATGACTAGAGCCTGTTGAACACTCATTGCTCGTTGATCGAAGTTATTGTCAAGTTGTGAAGGAGGTGCATACCTCCTGGTTGTTACTTCCAGGTAGCGACAGCACTGTTGTATGTACTGGTTGAGGTGGGGGTACTGGTGGAGGAGGTGGATAGTTCATCTTGGCAGCCTTCACAACACTTGGTTCATCATTGTTGTCGTTGTCCATTCCCATCCTCGTCGTCTTCCAACATGTTGTCGTCAACCTGCACATATGCCTCCACAATATTGGCATCTCAGACATGAGGTGTGTCCTGTGGATGGTCCGCTACTGTAGGTGGAGGTGTAGGGTGTCGAATGGGGGTTGTGGTGTCAGTTAATTGTACCATGGGGACGAGTGAGGTACCATAAAGAGCATGGGTGATGAATGGGGGTCCAGGTCCAGGGGGATCTGTACCCCAGATGAGTAATTCATGCTGCACATTCTCGACGTGTGGGGCAAAGTAGCCCCAATCCATCTTGGTCTCGAGGACATTTAGAAGTAAGTCCTCATCTCATCCATGTTGCTTGCAATATGTCATGGCTACCTGTATCCAAGTTCAACAATCACCGTTCTTGTTGACTTCAGGTATGGCTCATTCCGCTCCGTCCATGTATTTTCCAGCGCAACAACTTGATCCTCGGAAAGCGTAGGGTGATGCCTTCATAGGTGACAATACATTGCAAGTTGATTGCAAGCCGTACGACAGGTGGCACACCTTCCATTGTGGGTGGGTCTATGAGTGCGACAGCGGAAGGCACTCTCTGGATTCAGCTTCGGGCGGGGTCTGTCACATTGGTAAGGTGGCCGGTCCGCCCGTAGGTGATTTACCATGATTTGGTGGAGAGGTGAGAAGTGTAGTTGTCTTCTGAGTCAGATTCTCTGTTGTCCTGCTGTGACTGAGCTAGGAAGTTTGTGACAAAAGAGTGAGCTGGGGTAGATATGGTGTTTATCTGACGGGCAGGTAGGGTCCTGGGGAGGTCCATGTCTTGGATGACTTTCTTACACTTACAGGACTCGTAAAGGTGGGCGGTAAGTTGTTCGATGTGGTAATTTGCAGGCATCGGTCATTCTGGTTTGTTTGCAAGTTCATTATATTCTGGGCGCTAACCTAAAATCATATAAATCAAAGCATTAGCAAGTTTTATATACCTGGTACCATCTAGGCCATGCAGGAACAGTTGGCTCTCCTCTCGCTTGCCAAATGGTTGGTTATGGTGGCTCATGAGACTTCGATAGACCTTGACTTGTTCTGCATACTCAAAGATGTCGTGGCTTGACGGCCAAATTGGTTACTCCACCAGTTTGGTGCTATTGAAGAGAGGGATTGTTGAGTATCCAACTTTCCAGAGGAGGTTGTAGCCGTTGCCAAAGCTTGCATTGACCAACGCGATTTGATTGCCAAGGGTAGGAATGACGGGGAGGATGTTCTCAAGGATAGCCATCAGTGCTGCGCCCATGAGGCTGTAACGTTTTATACCCAATCCAGGGACAGATAGGCATACACCATATTTTTTGTAGCTGATGAGGATCCTGTCGAAGGGTGCGAGAGCGATGCCAAACAAAAGGCAGTGGACGGTTAACTTCTTATATCAGTACTAGCCCATGAATGTGTACATGCGTAGGTTCAACAGGAAGGACCAGTGTCCAAACTTGCGGGCCTTAGTGGTGTCGGGGCTGCGTTGGACGCGGTGGCTCCTATATCCATGTGAAGACTCCTTTTCTCGGTCGACAATGTTTTCATGCGCCAGGCAAAAATTCAGGTGAGTGTCAGGGCGCATGCCAAGGGCGTAGAGCCAAACATCTGTTAGGTCATTGACTCCATAGTCTACGTTGCCATTGGATCCGCGCATCCATTTTTGATATTGATAGATGGTCGGGACAGTGCCCAAGTCAGCCGAGAGGGTGTCACTGTGGCGGCTGGACGAGGATGTGGACATGTAGGGGATACGCTGTTCTGGCTGTAGCCTGGGGGGGGGTGTTTCATGGATCATCCCTACAGTGGCAGCCGATGCTGTAGCCTTTGTTAACTCCATCATGTTGCTCTTTGTCACGTCCACGTGTCCATTATCATCCGCATCATCTCATCTACGATCACTGCGTTGTTCATTTGATCCTCTATCATTTCTATTGCCACCATTAAACTGATCGTTGTGTTGATGGCGGTCCATGTCATTACCATTGCTGTGCCCATGATTATTGCCCTCATTCCTATCTGCTGCCTAACCACTATTCATTGTTGTTGCCGCCATACTGTTGATTTCTGCTCCATGGAGTCCGCATGCTGCTTGGGCCACTACAAGGGCCGTCTGATGATTGATTGTGTTGGGGAGGGTTATTGTCAGGATCGTGACCACGTGGTTATGTTGACGGGACATTGTGCACCAGGTGACCATCCTGATATCTGTTTGTCGCTGTCTAGAAGTAGAAGGATGGATTGGACCTGGCGCGGCCATTTGGAAACGCTTGTGGCATTGCAACAGGGGTTAAGTTTAATTCACCATCTGGGTCTTTTGTACCATCACGTTGGGGAGGGAGTGAAATGCATTTTGTTGATGAGGCTGGTGGGTTGGTTGATGATGCTGTTCTGGCTGGTGTCGCCACTAGTTGCTCAGGTGGCGGATCTGTGGGGTCTGGCTGAGTTCGAATGACTGAAGGGAAGAAAGGGTGAGCGGTAGATTCGTTGGTTGGATGTTGAGTCACATGGCTTTGCCTGATAGTGACGGTGGCTAACATTGTGTTGGTATTGCGTCTGGGTCAATGCCATGTCGGGATTTTTTTTCTGGTGATGTGATCAGATGGGGAGGTTGGCCTGGAATATTGTCTGCTAAGATGTGATCTTACCGAGTCACCATTTTGTGATCCCTCATCACTGCTAGATCCATCCAATGATGAGTCACTTGGAGAGCCCACATTCTGGCTCCATTTCATTTCCAATGCTGTCCATCATGCATCTACTCTAGCTTCAAATGTACAATCTGACCCATGCGCCTAGTGCACATGTCCAGGATAGAGGTGGTTACCTCCTTGCTCATTGTGGCTTCTCCACAGAATTTTGCTTCGGCCAAGTTGACAATATTGCCGCTCTTCTTGTTACATGCCACGGTGGTTTCTTCGATGATAGGGGCAAACAAGGTCTGAGCCTGTTGACAAATACTTGTGAAGAGAGCATCTCTGTCCTGTTGAAGTTTGATCAGGGCTGAACTAATCTGCATAGAGTCATCATTTGTTTACATAATGCTGTTGTCCATGCTAGCTTTTGCAGTGGATGTGCTTGCTGTCACCTTGGTGGCTAGATTGGTTATGGCTGTTGCATGGGAATGGGAGTCCCGGAATGTAGCAAGGGCTGTCGCTTGCTCTTTGATGGTGCTATCTATCACCAACCCAACCATCTGGCTCACTGTTTGTTGGAGAGTGGCAGCCATCGTAGCATCCTATTATGACAAGGAGAGAGCATGGGGCAGCTTTCACCAATAGCGGAAGTGATTTGACCCTCATGGCCCTCCAATGTTGACTGAACTGTTTGAAGGATTTACTTTTTGTTGGTTGAAGCGTTCAGCGTTCACTATTGTCAATGACCTGGGTACAAAGAGTGTCAAATTATTTTTCGTCGTCCTCAAGACTGTTGAGCACCGCCACCATCGTATTGATGTGGTTCTTTAATACTGCTTCCAGGTGTACGAGGTCTTCCTCCCTCTGCGTCTGAATCTCATTTTGTGCCTGTCTGGCAGAGGACTTCTGCATTCCTTGCCTCCAATTCTGTGACAATCAACTTTTGACGTGCTAGGGCCCTTTCCTAGGACTTCAACAATGCTTCTAATACCTCTTCAACTTGTTTCTGCCATTTCTCCACTTCTATCCTCCGCTGTTCCTCTTTGGTGTGGCGCTTCTCCTCTATTCTTGCGTGATTGTTGCCAGAGAGGGTTGGTCTGCTAAGGCATATCCCCATTGATTTGCCAATGCCATTTATGACTATGCGTAGACGACGTACAGCAGGATCAGCGGCAATGGGTATGGGTTCTGTGGCCAAATCTGCATTAACTTCATCCGCATAGCATTTTAGACGGTCAGGGAGATTGGAGGACATGTTAGACATATTGATAATTCATCTGATGCATCATCATTGTTGTCGTCTGATGGGGAACCAAGGGGTTGAGCAATAATATATGTGGGGAGATTAAGGCTGATTTTAAAGTCGAGCGGTCAGGGGTAGCCGGATAATTGCACGCTGACCGAGTCCTTATTGGGTTTTTTACTTGTTTGGCGCTTAAAAAAATTGCAGGAGCAATTGAGGGAATCATGTTGTATTCCGCATACATATAATAGAGAATACTTGAAAACACACGGTAGGCCTTGGATACTTTAGTCATCACGCGTGTACATCTCTAGGGATGTACTAGGTGGTCTCACGGCATGGCCCATCACGGTCACGGCTCTGTCTGCGCCACAGTCCTCCCACGTCACTCAAACAGGCCTGCTGCCCAAAAGAAACC
>JAZGVS010000736.1:0-12535 GCA_037356235.1 Bacterosira constricta
CCGTGACTTAACCTCCCACCTCCCCTTCCTGGAAAACATCATTCCCATTCCGTGTGGCACGGAAATTTGAACCTCCTTCTCCCCACATCGAATTGTAGTTTTCTTCGAATCGACCCTTTTTCGCAGCTTTGATTTGACTCTCTCGTCCTACAATTCTAGGTGTTTCAACTGTTCATTTGTGCAAAGTTTGATTCAATTTATGATGTGGGAGTACATCCTCAAGTAGCCCAAGCAGGACGTAGTATAAAACTTAGATTGATCATATATGGCCAGGTAGCTGATCTCTCCATAAGCAACGCAAGGGGCTAAAGCCACAGTAAGGCAGCAACCCAGTATACCGTCCAACCAGCCGTGCAGTGGGCGATCTTCCTCGAAGAACTTGATTGTGTCTACCTGAAACTTAATTCAAGTCGTCTTGTATCATCTCGCCAGATGACTGCAAAACAGGGACATACGACAGAATTGCTAACCATGAGGTTAACTAAGGCATAGCCTCATTTCTAGCAGATAATGTCAGCGGTCAGAAAACAGCGACAAGTCACAAGTGACAAAGCCACCTTGTGTTCTCTTCGCACCCATACAGCACTTTATGGAACTCCAAATCTCATTGGTCGATGGCCCCTCCGTGCTTGTTGATTTTGCCTGATGAAGAATTGAACAGTAATGACGATGCAACGATGGTTAGCACAGTAACAAAAGCGTCAAATGATTGGTTCAAGATTAGACAATATACTCACTTGGTGATAGTTGCAGCTTTCCTTCTTCCTCTTCTTCTTCGTCCTCATGATCGATGGAGGGTGGATCTTTGTTTTCTCGGCATTTTCCCCTTGCTTCTGTTCGAAGACAAAAATATTATTGCCATTCTGGAAATAATAATTACACCTAAGAGTAAACCTCAGGCTTTAATGTTGGCCAACTCAATTTGAGACCTAACGCACTTCGTTTCTTATCGTACCAGGATAATCGCTGCAACAAATGCCCTAGCTGCAAGACCTGCGTGGAAGACTGTGCACATGTCGTACTGCATATGGAGAGCGTGGGTGGACTGAAGCTTTCTTGGAAGTCACCCAAGGTTTGGACATATGGCTTCAAGCCCAGGACACAGACAGCAACATGGCGAAGCTATTATCAGAGTGCGTCAAGGGTAGAGGGAAATGTATATTTGTTGAGTGTGCTCATGGGCTACCCCACAGGTTGATGGCGGCCGCTATCAGCCAGGACACTATTGGGTGGGGCAGATTCCTGGAAGGCATGATATCAGGTGATTAGGTAGAGATCCAGCGGGATTATGCGTGTAATTCAGGCTCGCGGAAGTCTGCAACCAAGTGGGCAGAAGGTCTGGTGGTCCAACTGTTACAGATCACTGACACATAGTCGATCAATCGAAATGTAGTGGTGCATGATGCTGTGACAGGGTCGTTGGGTTATGAATTTCTGAAGTATACGAAGTATTAATTTACAACATGACAAGGGCTTTAGTATGGATTATGTTCACAACCTTTCCTTTCGACAGTGGAGCAGCAGCCATGCCTATACCCTCAGTTTTTGCCGCCATCATTAGTACATTTATGAATAATATGAGCAGAGGAAGGCGCTCTTGATGGGCGAGAATTGTACTGGGAAGAATGCCACGAAAAATGATACCATATGGAGAGGAATCTTGGACGATGTTATATTTGTGTTCATGTTTTGTATTGCATTGAGTAGTACAATTGTTACATAAAATTATTGGGACTAAACTACACAACTCTTTCCTCTGTTGTTTTCCTTTGTGCCCTACCTCTTCCAACAAGCGGCCCATTGGTATTCTTTGGTTCCATCAAAAACTCTGTCTCTCCCGGGGGATCTGGCAACAATGTTTCAGCTTTTGAGATTACTTCTGATGATCCCATCTCAAGATCCGTCTTTTTATTCACACTCACAAAGGCATCTTTCTTTTTTCTTCGTACTAGCATCTCATTGATGGGCAAGAGCGCTTTTGGGATTACTTCTGATGATCCCATCTCAAGATCCATCTTTTTATCCACACCCACAGAGGCATCTTTATTTTTTCTTCGTACTAGCGTCTCATTGATGGGCAAGGGCAAAAACTCAGGCTCTCTACTGCTTGGCATCATTGCTACCAAAATACCCCAACAGCCACGATACCTAAATTGTTCTTCATCTTCACCATTATTGCTGCCATAACCATCACTATTATTATCATGACGTAGAGACCAAAAAAGAGTTCCATATATCATCTCCCAATTCTTCCTCCAACTCCCAAATCAAGGCGAGGGTATTTTATCAGGGCAACTCGTCGGCTCTAAAGAATGGCCGTTTGCTATTGCGATCGTCGGAACTTTGTCGTCGTTGATTGTCGTCTTTATTTGTTCCAAAATATCATTCATCTCTTCGGCAAGTTCGTCCTTGGCATTATCATTGTCACACTTTATCGATGCCCCAACTCAGTCACGCCGCAAAGCTTTTGATTTAAGATAAAAACCACATCAAATCTAAGACTCACTCAGAATGATGAAAGTCGTCGACTACCATCCTTCACATGCAAATTACAAATTGAACACCAATACAGTGTCATGTATCTCCATTGATTGATTGACCTTACTCAAGAAGGTAACTGCATGTGTTGCTTTCGTGATAGCACGACCACTGAGTTGTTGGATATTTGGACGCAAACAATAGTATTCATGAATCAATACCCATTCGACGATGGGAGATGGTGACGTGACAAGATTGACAATTGCTGGTGCACATTGTTGTGAATGGAGCGGTAATTCATTATCAGAATGGCATGAATGAAGTGCTGGCATTTCACAGTAAGAATGGAGTGTTTCTTCACAATGCTGTGTTTGTGGTATTTTCAACGAGTCGTCTGAAACACGAATTCTATCATCACCCACAATCATGCTGGAAGTAGTGCTCGATATTAAAGGAGAAGGAAGCACATTATACATTATAGACCAAACCATACTGAACCATACAGATTTTATCATTAACCTTTACCTATCCAAAGCCAAAGAAGCATAACACCTACTTCTCAAATAATTTCCCTGCTGCAATCGACTTGGCTACAAAGTACTTAAACTCTTCAAGCGCCTCCATTGACACCCATTTGGTCATGACGGAAAATGTCAATGCATCTTCTGCCCCCTCCTCCTCCAACTCGATCCTCCCCCCATCATCAATCTTTGCTGTCACTGTCTTCACCTCATAAAGATCCCTCTTCCGTCCTGTAGCCACAAAGGCAGCAACAGAATCAAACAGAACGTCAGTCATCCCATTGGCCACCTCTTTGTGTGTGCCGTAGTTGGAGAGAGCCATCTGCAGCTTGGCGATGGCGAGGCTGATCGAGGAGTCGCCATTGAGGAATATTTTGTACGAGTTATGTTCCAGGTTGGAATCCTCATCCTGAGAGTGCTCCACCCCATGGAGCCTGGCATGGAAGGACGGTTCGAAAGGAATCACCGTGGCATCATCTGTGCATGCAAGCATGCGCCGGGTGTTAACGGGGTCCAGGCTAAAGTTATACTCATGCTTGCCATCTAAGGTACCGCCCATACAAAAGATGCGCACACCATTTCGACGGAAGAGGTCAGGGTCTAAGTCTAACAAAAATCCCACATTTTCGGAGGACCCTTGAATGACGTAAGTCAGGGCAGGAGTGGTATTGATCAGATTGATGAGATGGTGTAGACCATGCTCATGCTTGTCATCGTCATACAACTGCCCATTGTGCTGAGACAAGTCATAATCTTGTGCCCACTGTCGAAGTACAGGGTTACTCACACACCCATCCACATAGGTCTCCTGCTGTTGCAGAAGTCCATCGGCGTCGGGCAGTAAATAGGGCGACTCAGGAGTGTGTTTGCCCCGGCAGATCGGGATGTTCGACCGTCCACAGTGCCTCAAGAACTTGGCCACAATCTTGGTCTTGAGGCGGGTCTTGAAGCCTGATGTGACCACCAGTTTGATGTCAATTGAGGGGTCGAGCAGCTGCAACGACACTTGGAATCAAAATTGTGATAACAGAATGAGATGATAATTTGCTTTGTCAATTGTCAATAGGGCAGGCAACACTTAAAACATAATCTAAACCAGGCAACCAACTTGTTCGAATCACACTCACGTGCCCAGAAGTCGTCAGAGAAGTTGCCAGCATCAGTGTCGACAATGAAAGCCTTTTTATTTTTAATATTCGTGGGGATTGTCATGGTTGTTGCCTGTGGTTGCTGGTAAAGAAATGTTGTCAAAGATCTATGCAATGAAGACTGAAACTGAACTAGATATGAACCAGGCCAGTGGTGGTGACAGACGCGTTCACCTGCTTGAACTCACCCATGAACGCATATGTGATGCATGATGCAGATCTCATATGGTATATATGTAGCCAGGCAATGGCTCGCCTCAAGACAAATCAAAAACACTATCATCTTGTCTCAGACCCATTGCCATCTGATCAGGCAGGCTCGCCCTGGGCTCGCCCCATTGAGCGTAATAGTGGTTAGGATTCGTCCATATACCTAGATATCTAGATGGACCTAGAATGGCTCGCACCTCAAGACAAATCAGACACTACTTACCATCTCAGACCTATCTGCCATCTGATCAGGCAGACTGCACCCCTATCTTTTCTTCAGGTACATAATATGCCATGTCGCATGGAATCCCTGCCACAAAAAATACATGGTACACACCGTACCAAAACTGTCTATTTTTGCAGATTTTAGTCAAAAAGACAAGATTAGTATCAGCAGTTACAAAGACACTCTCGTTGTGACACTGCGAGTACAAAAGGGGTTCTCAATAGAGCCACATGATGGTGGCTGGCTCGATCGCTCATGTAATGTTATGTATCGCCTCACTTCTCCTTATTGTACCTCTTATGTACTACCTCCTCTTACTCAGCCCGTCTATCCAATAACAATTCATTATTTTTCAACAGTCTCTACCTCTACCTCTGCTTTATGATATCATGCCAACAATAGATTTGTCCGAGAAGATCTCTGAGGAGGCATCCGCTGCCAATGGAGATGTTGTAGCCCTCAATGAGGAACATAACATGAACGCCACCATCTCTGCTACAACTGCAAGTGATCCTTTGGGATGCCGACAATCCTTCGCTGCGCCTGACACAACAGAAGCACTTTCCACCCAACCATTGGTAAAAAAGTCACTCCAGAGAGCGCGGATTTGTCTCTTTATTTGCATGTGCTTGGCTGGCCTTGCCTTTGGTGGTGCCACGTTTGGGTGGGGACCGATGCAAATCATCCTGGAGGAGAATGGCAACTATGGCTACCTCTGTACGGGTGAAATTACTGATGATGGTGATGGCAGTGACAGTCCTGCATGTCCTGAACAAAGTTCTTCCCTCGTGTTGGTCATTACTATTGCCTCCATCATGTTCATCACGGCTCCTCTTTGGGGTGCTCTTGTTGACAGGTATGGTCCACTCCTTGGCTTAATCATCTCATCTGGGCTTGTCTGGACTGGCTTGTCCTGCCTTACAACAGTGGCTTTCTTACCAGGAGCAGGCATCGATCCCCTTCTCTACCCTGCCTTCATCTGTCTCATGTTTGTATCAGTACTATCCAATATATTGTTCATTCACGTAGGATTGGTATTTGATAAACCAGAGAGCACCCAGATGGTCATTTCCGTACTGAACACTGTGTTTGACGCTGGAGCCCTGACGTATCTTGTTCTGTATAAAATGACCGAGTGGACAAACCCTGGATGGGTGTTCGTAGGATATCTTGGTCTGGCAGTTGCAACATATGGGGGAGCAATTTGGTCATGGCAGAGAGTACTGAAGGAAGAGAAAAGCAGGAAACTTCAGAGTGATACCGAGGGTGGACAAGAAGATGGAGTGGAAGGTGATGAAGGAACTGCAGCTAGTTGTGATGGCTCTCCTTCTAGTAGCAGCAAGTACGGCGCCGTACCAATATCAGAGCTCCTTCCTCCCACACGCCAGCTTCAGACACGAATGTTCGTCCTCCATGCCGTGCTCTTTGGTATCGTTGGTGCACGGAACACCTTTGTGCTTGCCACTGCCAAGAGCTTCTTGGAATACTTAGGGGATGATGACTATCTTTACTTGAAAATCTTCACGCTGCTACAGCCAGCATCCATCCTTGGCCTGCCTCTCCTTAATTGGATTGTAAACAGGAAAGGATACCACGTAGCACTGCAGTGTATCAACATCCTTGGTCTGCTCCACGGTATCATTCAGGTGTCGTCAAGCAACCTTAACGTTCAAGTTTTGGGCTTTGTCGTCTTCTCTTTCTACCGATGTTTCGTCTTTGCTGTTTGCTATGGCTTCCTGCCAACGTACCTTGGGTCGGCTGTCATTGGTAGAGGGGCCGGTCTCCTAACGCTCTCACAGGGTGTCATGTGTGCAGTCAACATCCCCCTGGCATCTGCTGCCATTAACAGCTTCGACGGGAACTTCTTTTGGCCAAATTTAGCGTACACTCTAGTATCTATCCCTTGCGTTGCAATAGCTTGGTACATTGGAAAGGATATTCAAACGGATCAACAGGCCAAGGCCAAGGAATCTGAAGAGAACTCGTGCTTGAAAGTGTAGGTTGGTAGAATTAGAATTGAGATGTGCGAGCCTAGCTGTTTCTGCAAGGTGAATTGCATTTACTATCAAACGGTGGTATCGCATTATGATCAACAGATATAATACATAAGGACAGAAATCAGATTGGGTATTCCGGCTATGCAGTAGCTTTTTTCACTTGAGATTTGTTCATACTACAACTTTCTAGATTGTTTACTGGTCAAGTACTGATGCATTGCTGCTTCCTGTAACATCTCCTCAATGGTTCTATTACATCTCTTTCTATCCTCTGGCACATCTAATTTGTGTTTCTCCTTCGATATCATGCCATCCCTAACGGTCTATGCAGTCAAGATAGATACACCACCAGTGCGCTGGATGAATGCAATGAGGGGTACGCAAGAGACTTGCAGGGAAAGATAGACACAACTCAAAAATCTCGTCAAGTATTCAGCCACGATTTTCAGACAGGATTATTCTACTTGCAGTCACGCACCAATAAAGAAAACATGGCAACAGACATGCATACCTGGGCGTAAAATATTGATGGTTGAGGTACAACGGGACACTGAGGTTGGTACCATCTCTTTTCCCTTTCATTTATTGGGAAGAAGTTATCATGAATGAGACAAAATTCAGGCGATAATGTGTCACGCATTAGTTTAGGCGCCCGGCTCGTTTTAGAACAATGTCAGCATGGATACTATTAATAAAGGAAAACATTGTTTATGTGGGGGACCTTTGCTATTGTACCCTGCATTTTGGACATATCGCTCTGCACAAAACATATTTGTTTTGATGATCATTCGATATAGTGCAGCAATAAGTAAATCCTTCTCGTACAATCTCTTGCTTGCGTGATTGTTCTACTATTATATGCGCCATAAGAAGGTATTGGCACAACTAATAGTGAAACTCCTACCAAAATAATACCATCAATCGTGAAGCGAACAACTTCGTAGATTGTTTGTGATCTGTCAACTCTCTTTGCACACCGTACCAACTACTAACAGATAGTATTCATCGCTTCCCTCGCTGCTGATATCATATGTAAGTTGTTCAGTAAGTTGATACTATTTTAGGTTTAGAAGATCATATCCAACTTTAACACCATATATTCTCCGCCGCAATAGCCCTCGTCCCGCATCCCATTTTATGTGGTTTTAGAGACTTTTTATGGACATGACTTGGTTATTATTAATCTCAAAGAACTGGACGATGAACGATGACTAAGTATATTGGAAGTGCTTGTAGAATGAAATGTGCAAAATTGTATGTTACGGTCGTTGAAGAAGCCAAGCAAATACTGCTATAGAAACACCCAGCTCAACTACAAGGATTCTTGCCAAAAATAGTGCACTTAACTCTTTAACAACGTAAGCTCTTATAATTATCAAGGCTTAGCCTTGTCTCTCTAGATAGCACCTTGATCAGAAATCATCTGTGCCAGTGCGTGAAATGATTGCCTTTCTTGGTTTAGGGGTCTGGGTGAATACTTGCGGGGTGCGCTTTCACTTACAATTCCTTTGACTCGGCCTTCTTCCAAATTCTTGATTCGGCCTTCAACTCGAGGGCTTATTGAGTAAGCACCCTCCATCTTCCCATCACTCTCCATCTTCCCTTTCTTAATGAGGCTCTTGAACCGTCCAACCAATGTTCTAAATGAGGACTGTTTTATCAATCCTTTCCAATGATTTAATACACGAAGTTCGGCAAAAAAGTTACGAATGATGTTCGGAAGAAGGGGACATTCATTAGCCTCTTGCAACACGTGTGCTCCAGCAAAAGCCTCCTCGTAGCCCTCCTGGGAAACCATGAATATCGTGAAAAAATTATGAGACACGACTTTGGTTGACAATGACCCATTAAACACGTGTTTCTTACCTTGCCGGATATTAGATACTCAACACTGACAACTGAGTATGTCTTACTCAGTTCTAGTGGAGAGTATCCTGCTGGGATACCATCTTCTTCTGCTTCATTGACATTAGGTGTCTCCACCATAATGTCACGCCTTTGGACTCTTGGTTGGTCCCTCACGTATACACTCTCTGCAGATATACGTGAAAAGGGGGGCTTCCTTGGGTCATACGCAAACCGCACTCCATCCACTACATTATTCCCAAACATGAAAAGGAGTGAGTGACAAAGTTGGACATGCATATCAATGTCAATATAACAGTCGCTGATAGACTTGACTTACCACAAGGAAAACGCCCCTCCATAGCATGGACTTGACTGACTCCGTTCTCCAGCGCTAATAGGATTTTATCCCCAGTTATTGATACAACTTTATTCTCATCTAAATGGATCACAAGAAAGGTGAGAAGGGTAAGCAACATTTGATTTGACTGGCAACTTTGAGGCAAGGCAACAGTTCTCACATACCATTCATTGGCTGTGAAAATGAGTTCAACGAGAGTACATTACACAAGCATCAGTTTACAATAATATTGCACAACACGGGGCAAGATCTAGGTAACTTACCAACATTTCATACAAATCTTTCATGGTAATCGCTCCCGCTTCAATGAAGCGATCAGCCCTTATAGATCCAGAATTAAGTATTGCAATATCAGCACCAGTTGCCCTTGTCATCAACTCCGCAATAAAATTGCTAGCATTTGTTTCTTTGGTGCGTACTTCAGTGAATCGGGCATCTAGAGGAACTTTGGTCCACCCCACAACTAGATCTAGATCAGTGTTCTCGCTTAATCTGTCTTGGAATATTTTGATGGCATCTGCAACATTTGCATCAGGCTCATCAGTAGATAATATATCCACCCGGCGTGAATCTGTTTCTAGATCACCAGAAGAATCCCTACCCATAACATCAATAACAGTGTAGCAGTTGAAATTGCTACCAGAATTAAGCACGCGGATACCATTTACAAGGATGTCCTTTGAGTTTTGGCGGTAAAAAGAGAGTAAAAATGTGAGACTCTGAAGAATATATGTAAAGCATTATTTGGTCATGGTACATAACCAAATATCCCCACCTCATAATGATGATCATGTCCACCAAGAATAATGTCGACACCGCCATTTATGGCAAGAGCCTTATCATTTGGCATTGTCATGTGGGTCACGGCCACCACAGCATCGAACGGCCCAAGTTCCTCTCGAATTTCAGGAACACGGCGGTTCACATAGTTAATTGGATCCTCGAAAATAATATTTCCTGGGTCCACTGCAGAAAGAGTATCCAACCATGTCTGCTCTATCAGACCAATCACCAATAATTTTGGGCCACCTTCTTTGGTTTTGTCAATAATGACATACTCTTTGCATCCCCCCAAGGGCTCATCTCTCAACGAGTCATATGCGTTGGAGCACATCCAAGGAAAGTTACACTGGTCTGAAAGAGCGGAGAATTCGTCCAAGCCAAAATCCAATTCATGATTCCCTGCAGTGCACAATACCAGAAAAGGTTAAGTTTCATAGCTCATGGATGTGAGTGATAGGAAGTTCTAAAGAGATAGAGAAGTTCTTTAGAGAGAAAATAACATTAAATCATGTACCTAAGCATGCACAATCAATACCCAAGGCATTCAACACAGGGATCATCTGTTCGCCACGAAAGAAGGTCGACATGATTGACGGGCTGAAGACGTCACCACTGAACATGGTGAAAACTTGATGATTGCCTGATGCACGCAAATCTTTCTTGCAGTTATTAATAGATGCTACAAATGGGGCTGCTTTCTCAGCATTATAGATGTCATTGAAGTGGATGATGGAGGTGCTGGCGAAAGTCATGTGGTGGCAGTTGTATAAGACAGGTAGGTAAACTTCTTGATGATTGCTAAACTCTCGAATAGTGTCAATAATAGTAATAGCTCTCCGAAAAATTGTGATCTGATGAGGATGTTATCATGGGTATGGTGAGGCGTTTTTATTGAGAGAGACAGATCTGTCAAAATCAAATAAAACACACGTACGAAAAGGAAGAACTACCCATGTCACAAGCTCAAAGCATGGGCTCAAAGCGCGTGGCGTGCTCAAATCCCCGATCTATGTATCTACCTCTAGATAGAGAGAGGTAATCACGTAGGTACAATATTGTATCGTGCGATAATGTCTCACGCACGATGTGTCACATCATGGTTCCCAGGATGTTATCTTGGTTTTGCAACCGTTGTTGCAAAGCTACGTAGGAATAGTATTGCGTGACCTGGCGTGACANTACCTAAATTGTTCTTCATCTTCACCATTATTGCTGCCATAACCATCACTATTATCATCATGACGTAGAGACCAAAAACGAGTTCCATATATCATCTCCCAATTCTTCCTCCAACTCCCAGCCGAATAAGGATTCTTCCAACCTCCCTTCTTCCTCCTCTTGGAAAAATTTCCATGAAATTCAATAGTGGATTGTGCAGTCAATACCAAATACAAATGAAACCCACCCAAACACATGACCGCTGCAGCTAGGCATACACACAGCATGAACCCCAATGCGACGCAGGACCGCTCATCCGGCGTGGGTATGAATGGATTGGATGCAATGTGTTTTACGATGAGTTTCGGAGTTTGATACCCTCCACTGGCGCGTACTTGATCTCGGTACTCTTTACCACCCAACTTCATGAATGCGGGGAAACAAATGGCAGTTCCGTACCACAATGCCGTGGTCACGAACCATAGAAAATTGAAGAAATAGCGGTAGTTGAAGTACCCTACGCAGTTGAACATCCAGGGGCAGTAATGATCCATGTTCAGTACGAGTCCTTTGGTAACGTGATCGTAGTGGGAACGGGGTGGCTTTGGACGCGATGAGTATCTGCAGTATCCCCACTCGATGGGGGAGAGGAGTTGCCAATTGTGAATTCTTGGTAGTTTTACGGGAGAATTATTTGTAGGTGTAGGCACTGCTGTAGTTGTTGGAGGGTTTGTCAATGAGTTTGTTGTTGCCATTAATGGTGATGACTGAGAATTTTGGGATTGTTCATCCCCATTCGCCCTAGCATTTCCCGGAGTCGACGTACCCAACGAAGGAGAAACAGCAGAAGTAACCGTACGGGCAACACTCGCAGCACCAGCACGAGAAGCAGCCATCATCTCATCCCGCCTCTTCTGTATCTTTCCATAAATCTTCCTCTCAAAATCCTTCTTGCACTGCACCAATTCCTCCTCCGTCTCTGGGTATTGAAACCCAGTCACCTGTGCCAATTCTCGCACGACCAATTCATATCGCTTTCCAGAGTTGGATGTCATGACACATTGATAATAGTTGTAGATGATGTTGGTGAGGAAGAATATCATGATGAGTGTGTGTAGTATTCCCATGGGAGTGGACAGTGCAAGGAATGTGGATGAGATTCGTGATATTGGGATGGATCCATCATCATCTGCATCTGCAGCTTGTCCCTCGTGAGCCTCATATCCCCGATCCTTCCAATAAATATGCCAATCAGCATTACTAAAAACCCAATTGGTACCGGCCAACATGGGCAATATCACCCTAAAATAAACATATGTCAATCCCACAATAATTACCGTAGCAAGTGTGATTAAAATGGGTCCAAGTATATACATTGCCTTGTCGGCAAATTGAAATGCAATGTTGAAGAATTGAATGGTCATTCGGCCGAGACATGTTTGGAATTGTTGTTTTGTTTTGGGGATGAAGAATTTACGGGGTTTCTTTCTTCGTTGGGTTGGGTGGTTGTTGATGATGGGTTGACTGCTGCCCTTGCCTGCCATTGTATATTAATAGTATCTGCCAATGAGATTGGACGTCGAGAGTCGAGATGATACCAATATCTCTGCGATATATATTTCACCAGCTGCAGTTTATTGATGCAGACTGATGACTAATTATGTGTTATGACCAAACCTCCCTGGAAATCGCCTGCGCTGATAACTGACAAAAGTGAATGGCGAGTATCCAGGGTAGCGATCCACCAGTCACGCAAACGCCTCCCTAAAGACAGATATTGTAATGGCAGCACTGAGGTGATGGTGAAG
>JAZGVS010000737.1:0-13547 GCA_037356235.1 Bacterosira constricta
ATAAATATTAAGAACATCCGAATAGCAATTACCTTTCTGTAGAGTGTTCAACAGTCAGCTCTGATGGAACATCGCCTCCCATCAGTTCAGCATCAATGATGCGGCCAAGATTTCATCATTTCAAAGCCTCCTCAATATTCTCCTTCTTCCAAGCTCCCTTGCTGTACCTCTTCAAATATTCCTTTGCCACCCACTCCTTGTCAATGTACACCTTTTGAAGAATATAAGCCATAATTGCCAGCCGCTCATAGTGTTGGCTCTGTGTGGCTGTTGGCACTATATGTTTGCATGCAACTGACAGCGTCACAATCTGTGAAGGCTATGAAGTGATGGTACCTCCGTTCTAATGGTGAAAAAGTTAGAGACTACCTAAGGAAAGCTAAAGTAAAGTAAACTAACAGTTAGGAAATCCCTCAACAAATAAAGTAAAGTAAACTAAACTAACAGTCAATAATTTGCTCAAAAAAAAAAGAGAGTTAAAGTAAGCTGATTTTCAAAATAAAAAAGTAAAGTAAACTGACAGTTAGAAAATCGCCCAAAATTAAAGTCAGAACAGTTACAGTTAGCCAAAAATGAAGCTACTTCTCCAAAAGTAGAAAAGTTAACTTTACTTTTTCCTATCACTGGTCCAAGATGTTGCACAACACTTGTCGATGTCGATACATAAACAGACATTGGAAACATGTGGAAACCTGGTATCATGATGTGTGGCCGGCAAGCCTTGGATCATATAGGCATCTCCCAGCACCATACATGGGAGCAAGAACCCAAAACACCTCAGGTTTTGGTGGTGGTTGTGTATATTTGGAGTATGTGGCAGCGCTTCAGAAGTGTCACAACACTTGTCTATATGTATATGAACATGGGAAACACGAACGTGGAAATCTGGTACCATATATGGTCCATGAACCTTGGACTTGGACCATACGGACATCGGATATCTTATCAACATATCAAATAGCAGCAGTAGGGATCCAAAACACCTTCAATTGCTACTGTGAGGTTACTAAAGCACTTGGCAGCTTCAAATGTGTTGCAGAACACTTCCCTGTACACACAGGGACATATAATATATAAAGAAACCTGATACCATGTAGAGTTTGCAAGCATTGGACCATGCGGGCATCTGGAATTGCCATATCTGGCAGTGTTGTGAGTGTGTGTGTGTGTGTTTTGTCCTCTGATTATCAAGGCCTTACCACAAGGGCTTACCAAAGCCCAGCAGCGGGCAGCGGCAGGGCTCCCCGAAGAACACCGCACGCTCTTGTAGCCCCCCGGGGCACCCTCTAACTAGCCTTTCAGCTATGTAGGCTAGGGATCACCCCAAGGGAGCGTATTGTATGAACCTCTGAGGGCAGGCGATGCGCCCTCCTCCAGAGGGAGGTGGGCATCTAGGCACTAGTCTCTCCAACGAGACAATAGTAGTTAAGGGCGGTTATAGTTGGGTAAGTCTGTGACGGACCAGACCATGCACAGGGCTCCAGCAGTGAATGAAAGATACCCAGCGTGTATGGGAAAACACGTAGGTTCGAGGGGACATATATTAGGATAATAATAGCGGAGCATATCCTAGAAAAGTGTCCAACCGCTCCTAGACCCCTGGACCCCCGACTTGGATTATATCGATCGTTTATCTTGGGGTCACCCGAACGAATTTACCCCGCACCACCACTCAAAATAAACATCATTAGCAGTCATTTCACAAATCAACAGTCCCACGAATGACTAATGGGACTGATGTAGTCCCACCAATGATTAATGGGACTGATGTATGATGTCACAGAGTGTACCACAGTTCCTACGTGGGACAGACAAGGGTAATCAACACAAATCTAGGGCTTGATTTTGGGGTTGGGCTTTCTGGACCCCCAAACCCCCACCAGGATATGTTCCACTATTATCCTAATGCATGTCTCCTCTAGGTTCTGCTGATTTACGTCATAAGATGTGAAACACTTTTTTTATTTAACTCCTACCCCCCTGGGCCTGATGTTGAGAGTGGGAAGATACGGGGGTCACTCGGAGCTACCTAGGTGTATGAGACTCAAAGCAGAATCACCATTGGATCAACTTTTGCATTGCCTGGGAATCAAACACGGGTCACTTTGAATAAATGTCTCTATTCTAACCACTACTACTACTACCACCAGAGTTTGATAGTGTTGTGAGTTATTGAAGTATATCCCAAGTCTGTACACTTATTGCAATCCATACATACACTTTGTGGATCTTATCCTTAGAAAGTAGATGCAATGCCGTACTTGACTAGTGACTGCTCTTCTTACCTCACACAAGAATATTGGATGAAGAACATTCCCCAGTCTCCCTGTCCTGGCCATCGATTAATCGAATTATGTATGATTACGGTATCATAATCATACCCAACTCTCATTTGTGGGTGTGGGTATTCTACCTCTCAACCAAGCAAATTCCCTTGTATAAAGATTTGTAGATTTTTCTTGGCGACTCTTAAATCAGTCTCCATATGGTAGTATAGGACCACCCTATCAATTCCACTAGATCGTGGACAAGAACTGGCTAGGCTCAAGCACACGTCTCTGTATTATCATTGTCATTGTCATTGTTAGGGGTTGCTCTGGTAGAAACCAAAAAAGTACATAAACCTTGTCTTTGTAAACAAACTTACTAGAGAACTTAGTTCAACTCTACTCAACCAGAGCTATCACTATACCCTACCATATGTATTAATTATATCAAATGATAAGGGTGACCCATCTGACCATACCCACTACCTGCCCTCAGCTTCTGGGCTCATCTATTGAAGAAGCTTCTTGAGCTAGTAACAGCATATGGTCATGGAGTGGTATATTGTAAATGAGGTGCATCCCATGTCCATAACATCATTTTGAATCTTCTATACACTTTTTTGATGTATAGTCCAGGTCTGACAAGTCTGAAGTGACAGCATCACAAAGGTACCCCATGCCCATGCAACCATACCCCAGAAACCATCAGCTCTTTTGGGCTAATTTTGGAGCTTATCGAGCTTACAGGATATGGTCATGGAGTGGACCATTGTTAATGATGTACATCTCAAATCCATATGTAGCTTTGGCTTTGGAACCTTCCGTACATTTTGTTGATGTACAGGTCAGGTACAGCAAGTATGGAGTGACATCATGACAAGGGTATCACACCCCAAATACCCTCAGTGTTTGCTTTTGAGCATATCTTGGATTGTCTTGAGCTAGCACGGTAGGGTTATGGAATGATGAATGGCATGTTATTAATGAGGAGCATCCCAAGTCCATACTCACCTTTCCAAACTTCCATACACTTTGTAAATGTAGAGATCAGATCGGCTCCAGTACCCCTCCGTCCTCAGCCCCAAGCTATTTCTATTTTGGTCTTATATTGGAGTTTCTTGAGCTAGCAACATAAGATCATGGAGTGGTATATTGCAAATAAACCTCTTAGTAGACAGAGGACAATGAATTTTCACATCACACCATCATTATTGATGAAGCAGAAACCTTACAAATTACCAAAATAAAAACCGCATTGTTATCTCTATCAATACTTGGAATATGCCGAAACCTAAAGGATGAATACTGTTCATTTCCAAACTAATAATGTGCGCCTTCAATATGATACACCACCAGTTCAGGGGCTATGACGTTGCCAGTGCCAGTTGCCGTCACTCCTGACAGAAAAATGGGCACCATGAAGGGATTGTTTTTATTGTGAATTGTGGATAACAAGAGATTGGAACTACTATGAGCAGCAAGAATTAAATTGAGTGGGTTTTGCATCCAATGATATTTTAGTCAGTGATGCATCATATCCAATTTGCGTTTGATGAAAGTAGGAGCAATGCATCGGGTACTTATTGAGATGCTCATTTGTGGGCATGCAATATTTGTATTAGTATTGGTTATGCCTTTGACTGAATGTTGGTAACAGTGGTAGAGTCTGTTCGTTAGCGGCAAAAAGAGAAGGCTGGCAAGTGTCGGCCAAAACGAGAATACTGAATAGTTAGATTGTTTTTATGCATTGAAAACACAAAGCGTGTCATTGCTGGACAATTTGTAATGGTGGCTATAGCATAATCTTACACCCTATTCTCCCTATACAAGGTGCTGTATCAGAGCCACGAGACTTACTCACATCCATAGATTATAATCTCAACCATCGTGATTGTCTTTCCCACCTGCCCTCCCATGGTATTTTTCTTTTGGGTATGATATCATCTTGTGATGTTCATACCGATTGTTTGGTACTATGATAGTCGACTATATTTGGCAGAGGCCTATTTGGGGACATCTCTTTGTCCTTTATATTTATATTGTTTCGAGTTGGGCATCCATGTCACAATATTATTGACCAGATAGAAGCTGTCCAGATTAGAAACAATTGAACTTGGGCATTGGGTCCCAATACCTCAATTGGGGTGGATGTACTAGGTGTGCTGGACCCCTACCTCTACACACACAACTGTTCCTCGTAAGCTTGCATAGATTAAAAGTAAAGGGTTTTATCCTTATTTCTCTCGGTCACTATGACTACCAAGCTGGGCTCACCATGCGATTCATGGGATTGTATTATAAGCACAGTCAACCTCAGTCAACCATCAAAACTTGGGTCCGGTCAATTTTTGGCCAAAAGAAAATTTCAATTAAGCTAAGAAACCCTGCTGACCGAAAATTTGTTATGGGCCATTTTTTATAGGTTCGAAGTCGATTCTGGACCAGAATCCGCCAAGGAATTCATAGTTTCCACTGGCATGGGGCACAGAGCACTGCACATTAATATAAAGAAATACAGTAATAACTAGGTATTTTCGAGTGGTAAAAAGCAAACTTTTCTTTTAGCCACTTATATCAAAAGCCGCCCAACACCAACTCCAAATATAGAGAAACAAATGTTGTTAAGAAGTCTCATTTTGTTCAATGGAGGCTCATTCTATCACTGGGCGCAGCGGCAGAATGTTGCCCTGACCCAAGTTTGGCACTCCAGAGCATGTCTGACTGCGTTTATTTAGCATTAGTGGACAATAACACACCTCGTCTGTCCTTCAGCAAAGCATGCATAGAGGTGCCGTTTCGTCATGTTTACTCTTGCAACATTGGACACAAAAGAAAAATCACCACACGACTTTGATACTAGGTTGAGGTTTCAGGTTCTTTTTTGTTTGTGATTGGGATCAGCACATCCACTCAGAGGGTCAGAATCATACCAACTTTGCTGGAAAAATAGATAATACACTAATCATCACAACACAACATCTACTAATGCAATCCTGAAAGCTCCTCCTCCTTTCTCAACAATTCACGAAACGAACCCAGTCTGTACTGCAACGAATGTATCAGAACTGTCTTTCGCTCTAATATCTCACCCAGCCGCAAGGCATACTCGTCAACGTCATAATCCTCTCCCTGAACAGATCGTAGGAGACTACCCTCTTCCGTCAAAAATTCAGCATTTTCGTGAATGGATTTCATGTGCAAATTCAGTAGGCGTTCCTCTTCTTCAAACAGTTCCTTGACCGTCTGATCCATTTTGGCTTGATCCATTTGGGACAATTGCTCTTTTGGCTCATCATCCACGATATCGGCTGCATCGTTTGCTTGCTCGCCAATGTCGCTCACAGCATCACTGTTGTTCATAATCTCTTCCAGCTCATCGACGTAGTCATCATCACGCTCATCTGGGATGGAATGCTTGCTAACGACAGCAGCAGCAGCTTGTTTGCGGACTGGCGATTTTGTTGTGTGTCCTGGCGGTCTCGTGGGCGACCTGTTGTTGGAAGGGGCAGTGAATGCATTACCAACCTTCTTCTCCTTTATCCTATCCGCATACCTTAGTGTATTCACTGTATGATCCGTCGAATGACTGCCCGGGCTCAGCGTCGCAATCATGGCTGTCCTCGCCGACTTGGACACGAAGCAATCCTTCAGTATCAGCGTGAGCTTACTTTGCCTGTACGGTACGTGCTTGCTATCACTGTCAATGGCACGGATACACTCTTTCAAGGCAAGTAGGGATGTGTTGATATCCGAACTCTCCGTACGACGCTGTCTATTGTGGGATTTGGTGTCGCTACCGCGTTCGGAACCGGCCAGGTCAACCAAGGACAGTTTCCCCTTCATCTTGCCAGTGAATTTGTCGCGAAAGAGGATTTGGCAAATGGCATGGGAGCGGGACGAGACGTCATTCGCCTCTGTGGCATGGGTGGTACGATTGTTGTGTCCCTTTTCAACAAGCGCCAAAAAGTCACGGGGGCTGGAGGTTTCAAACTCTTCCAGGCCCGATACAACCACCTCGCCATTCCCATCCTCCAATACCTTGAGTCGATTGCGATTGTTGAGCAGATCTTGGATCCGGCCACCGTAGATTTCAAATATGGCAATACTGCAGGTTGAATTCTCCAACGAACATCCCACATTGTCAAAACTGTTATCGCTCAATGTCAAGAAGATATCCTCAGCGACCATCTTTTGAATGTCCCCCATTGTGAACGTCTTTCCACTGCCAGTCTGCCCATACGCGAATACTGTAGCCCGCGGTACGCCCTTTGCATTGCAGACGTAGTCTACCAAAGGCTTGGCCGTGTAGAGATAAACATCCTCCGTGGACGCATCCTCATCAAATGCATGATCAAATTTGAAGGTGTTGTGTTGACAATACTTGGAAATGCCATCTACTTTTAGCTTCGCGCTATGGACTGTGGCAGTTGGGTGAAGGCAGGTGACAGCATCGTGCTCTTTTTTCTTTCGTTCCTTTGAATTCAGAGGACGTTTTCGAACGCATACGCAAATTTTATCCTCTCCCATCTCCAATGATAATTGTGGATCGTCATCATGTGGGCGGGCCATACCTGCATGCTCCTCTCTCCATTGCTGCACCAACCCGATGAAATCGACGTCGCCGGGGTTACCCTTGGATAAATTCCGTTTTTCCTCCTCAGCGCGAGTGACACGGAGCTCTTTCGTGCGAAGTCGGCGTTGGTGACGCTCGGCCTCCATTTTTTCGATGCGGAGACGAGTTTGATCCTTAGCTAGCATGCTGTTGGTGGAGGTAGCGGTTGTTGTTGCTGTGTTCGACGCTGTGCCGCCGCCGAGCATTGATTTTCGTCCCACCATGGTTGTTGTTGTTGTCGGAGTCCCGGCGTGGTCGGTTGGAGGTTGTTGGTTGTTGTTAGAGGTTGTTAGTAGTTGTTGGTTGTTGTTGGTTGTTTTGTTGGTTGTTGGCCAGCAGCCGTGGTAAAAAAGTAAGCAGCGTGGCCGTGACTTGATCTGTTTCGTATTGTACATGGAACAGCATGGAACATAGATCAAATAATAGTACAGATACCTACGTGTGAATTGGTATGCCAACGATGACATGAGACGCCAACGGCTAGAATTATGAGAGGGGATAGTCCCCCCTGGCCCCCTATATATCATGGCCCGGCCGTGCTTTTACTCTTACGATACTTGATTGTACATACAGACTTGTACGATACATCTAGAGGTAGATTAGGGTAGATTGTTGTGGCATAGCGAGGTATCTAGGGGGGCCCCCCGCGCGCCTCAACCATGAGCTGAACAAGCGATAGAAGCGATGTTCATTAGATTTCAGCGGTTCATTTCTGTTTCATTTCTTTGTTTTGTGTGTACCTACACCTCTGCTCCATCCACCATGGCTTCCGCCGCCCCGCTAAACATCACCCTATCCATAGGAGACGTTAGTTTTCACCTCACGCCTTCTGCACACAGCGACCCTTTGCCCTCTCCGCAGACACGCACGACGTCCCCAAGGACCTCCCCAAGGTACTCGTCCCCGTATGCAGCGCATAGAAGGAGGCAACCAGTGACGCGAAAGAGTGGTCTTGGAGCCAACACTTATAACCAACAATCGCGGTCACTGCCCATTGTCGCCATCCGCCATGGACCATCTAAATCTACTTCTTCGTTCACTGGCAATTCGTCGCCAGCTGGGGGGGCTATTTCCCCCCAAAGCCAAAACCCACTGCAGCGACATGTTCGTGGAAGAGTGAGGGCCATGAAAGATAAAATCGAATTGCAAGATGGAAGGGAAGACGATGCATCAGCACATTCCCCGCTGTTTTCTCCAAGAAATACTAGCGATGATTATTGCGTAGACCTAAATTCGTTTACTGGCACGCTGCACATAACATCTTCCAGGAATACCGTTGAGCCCATGATGATGCATAATGCTACTTCCTTGGGACAAAAACAACATCAAGCCTGTTTGAGCCCACCAAGACCAGCATTGATGCGCTCGCCGCCAGGGTCAACATCTCATTCTCCACGAAAACGTACTGCAAGCAATGATTACGCCACGAATAGCACAAAAAAGATCTCAAAGAGGGACAACGAGGAGAGCTTCACTTGGATTTCCTCGAATGAAAATGAAGAAGTGGAAATGGGCCGTGTGAGTGATGCTAATGATGGTGGAGGGCTTGCCAGCACAGTTAGTCATGTTGCCAACGGCGCAAACAAATCTTTTCATTTGTCAATGCATGCGAATGATAGGTATGTCAAGGAAACTGTTTTGCTCCTGCCCATTTTGCGCCCTTTGTAAAATCATATCTTATATTATTACTATCAACTTATCTCTAAATCACTCTTGGGGTCAGCGAAAATTATAATGATACTATCAATTCACCATTGAAAACAGGAGAATCGCCAAACATCCTCTCTAAAAAGCTGGTGGATGTGAAGCTAATTCCCAACTCTACGAGCGACAATGAAAATGCACATCCGAATGATCAACATGCAATACAAAGCACACGACCTAGTAGTTTTGTGAGTCAGAATGCAAGTCCCAAAAAATCAGTCAGGTTCTCAGCGATTATGGGCCAGAATGATGTGATCAATCCACCGCTGAAAGAAGAGGATTCGTCGGATGGCCTCACAAATGCTGCCATCGACAAAAGCCAAAATGCAATGCAAAGCCCGATACCAAATAATAATGTCATTGGTACAAATCAAAATACAACACAAAGCCCACAGCCGATTCAGATGCAACCTCCAGCTCTGTCAGGACCAGCCAAACAGAAAACTAGAAGAGGATCCCATTTCTTTTCTTCTTCACCAAATAAATTTTCCTCACCTCCACGGGCCTCCATTACTACTACAGCAAGAGCTTCTATGAACAAAACGTCTTCGCTGTTAGCACGTTCGGCTAAGCATGTCTACAAGCAGGCAACTCTTGCGGGAAATGATGCCTATGAGGCACTTAGCATCGATGCTGTTGCGCAATCGCGCGATTCCACGAACCAAAAAGATGGTCTAAGCATGAATAGGGGAGCAGCTATCAAACCCAACAACGCGTGTGACGACGATGATGTGTATGATGCATTCGATGGAACGGAACTCCACTATGCATGCGCTTCTGACAGCTTATCACGTATAAGATGCATACTCGAATATGATAGTTTGGAGGATCTGCATAAGGCAGACTGTGGTGGCAAACTGCCAATTCACCTTTTTACAGAGAATCATCGACTCATCAACAAGGACCCATCGGGGTGTGAAGATGTGGCCTTCATAATGATCAACCTCATGGGGCCAGAGAAAGCAGTGCAGGCGTTGCATCTTTGTGGTCTAGCACCGTTTGTGAACATCATTGGAACATGGACCAGAGAGCTTCATTCGCGAACCGCATACAGGCATTTTCGCAGTTTTGCAGCCAGAAAGTCTCCTTCAGAAAAAATATCAATACAGGCAAATGATGAGAATGAACGACCGGTAACGCCGATAACACCAGTAACAGCATCTTCGACAAACAATAATCCACAGTCACGCCGAAGGAGCGTTGCTTACCGTTCATTGTTCAATTTATCTGCTGGAAATGATAGGTCACTAACTTCATCAACGGATAGGGAAAATCTGCTATCAATCCCTACAGCCGTGATTATCCCCAATCGTGTTCGATGGGCCATCCATATTCTATCTCGTCTAATTGACGAATATCCTGAGCAAACTCGGGAATCGATCTTGACCAACATAGCTTCCGTCCCACTGTTCCTCAAGAGCCTACTTTTGACTCAACTCAACGGAGATGAAATGGCGGAACTCTTAAACACAACTTTGGTCAAACACACTGTCGTAGACAAACGCTCGATCAATATTTGGCTTTGTGCCATGTTGTGTGGAGACATGAACATGGTAAAAATGCGTGCGGTGACATTTATCAAGCTTCTTTCAAGACTCACCCTGCAAGACCTGGCAGCCACAAGCGAAAACCCGGATCGATACTCTGACAAAGAAATCAAAAGATTCAAAACTCTCCGAGAAGACACCTTTAATGCAGTCTATGTCATGCCAGGAATAGTGCCAGCAGTGCTTGAATTAGGTATGTGAAATCTAGATATAATTACCTTTTTCAATCAGAATGTTACTCATTTATGAATACTTTCTTTTCAGGAGGTCAAACAATAGAGAACATCTCGACAACTCACGTGATGAGATACATTACAGACCGAACTATCCGCAAGCAGAGCGTAATGTTCGTCCTCATTCTGGACTTCTTTTTCTCAATTTTCATACTGATGGGTTATCGACTCAATGTTGAGTTCGTCCTGAGTTATGGAAACGTTGATGGACCTCCACCACTACAGGATTATAGATTCATTTCTTATTCAACTTTGGGGATCGCGGGCTACTTCTTGGTCAAAGAGGCCACGACTCTGCTTTCGCTCTATCTGACATCTACAAAACTTGCGAAACGGTATTGCTCATCCGTCTTCAACATCATAGACGTCGCCGCGGTTGCAATGCTTCTTGGAACGGAAAGCGCGCTACTATCCACATACAACTCGCATGGTGATCTTGAGCAAAGCCAAGGGTTTTTAGCAGCGACAACGATCGTCCTTCTTTGGTAAGTTGCTTGAGATACGAAATGCATTGTCTCAGATGCCAAGGGTGCATAATCATGACACACTTGTACTAACAATTATCTTATCTCTTCATGTTCAGGCTCAAGCTCATGGGTGCATTCAAGATTCTCAACAGCGCCTTCTCGCTGTTTCTGTATGCTGTGAGAGAGGTTGTCAAAGAAGTCAAGTGGTTCCTCGTATTTTTATGTGCAACTACATTAATGTTTTCTGACGCTGCGAGGACGATAGTTGCAGCTAGGGGAGATTGCCAATTTAATATTGATCTCGATGGGAATCAGTATGTAGCAGATGAATTTTGCTCTGACGATTTGCTCGCCGTCATTATCAGGATGTATTCAGTGTTGGTTGGCGATGGTAAGTTTGTTTGTCCATCGGCTTTGATCAATTCTCTTTAGTAACAAATCCTCTGGCGTTAGACCATGTGCGCTCATTTTCCTGCCATCGATCGTCTTTTCGCCTTTCGGACATCAAACAACAACAACAACGGCGACAACAACAACAATAACAACATGGGACAACTTGCTCGCCAGTTGATTTGGAGTACTTCCAATCGTCAGACGCAATGGTCGCTGTCTTTGCCTTCTTTTCCTTCTTCTCCATAATTATCCTCTTGAACATCCTCATTGCAATCATTATCGATTCATATGAGGGGTCGAAACATCGATCCCGTGAGATATTCTACAGAACTAGAATTGAATATGCAGCTCATCTAGTTGCTCGCAAGCAATTCTTGTCACCAAAGGAACGCTCCGATTTCCATGTTGCTACGTATGTTCCCCAAAAAATACGCCAAACGCTGCGGGTTGTATATTTCCTTGGCCAGGCAATAGCATTGTTTTCGGTTGAGTACGGTTTTTTTGGAGCAGCATATTATCTTACTCTTGAAAGCAAGGACGATTACCGCATGATTCGTTCTCTGATGATTGTTTACGTGTGTGTAGGTGCAGTCTTCAATGCATACGTTTTATCGATTGCGGCAATCACTCTATTTTCAAGGTACGATGAACGATTTAATGGGTTGATTTGGCTGGGCGAAAATCGACGCACTACCTTGCACGGTTTAATACAAAAGATTGTTCGGTTCTTAAAGATGGTAGTGAAACTGTTCCACGGGCTATTGGGCTTCAATGCGGACAAAACTGTTGACCAATGCATAGCCAAAGTAGTTTCTGATGAGTTGCTGATAACTGGTGAACTATAGACCTAGACTTAAATATCGAACTATGGCAAAGTATTAGAGATCAGAGATCAAACTGGGCAAAAAGGTCCTCGCTAGATGACTTCTCTTGACCCAGTTCTAAACCCAACATATCGCCAGGTGCTACTCCTTGCTGTTTTGGAAGCTTAGGAATGAGTTGCTGTGTACATTTTTCATCTTTCTTTGGGGCATCTGCCCATCGGCAACGTTCGTATTTGTCCCTGAAGAATTCAAGCCGTTGCTTATGAGGAGCATCTGGAATACAACCTATCAGCTCTTGCATTGCCGATGTCTCTCATTGGTTGTATTTTCGTCCGGAGAGGAGATCAGCATTAGAGATAAACGCATTTACGCCATCGAGCGCTCAAGCCACCAGCATCATGAAGGAGGTCTATCAACCATGACAATGAAACCAGAGCAAATGAAACCAGAGCACCGGTTTCTCACCAAAGATATGTCCATGTGCACCCCTTTGGCTTTGAGGTATGCGTTTCCAATGCTCATTGAAAGCTCCCGCATCGCATGCACGTGAACACACCAAGTGAGACGCTCAACCATACCGTTCCTTGTGTCCCACAGTCGGCACAGCGTCTGTTCTCTGGTAGATTTCTGATCCTGTTAAGTTCCGCTGCTGTCGCATGGAAATCAACCTCATCTTTGCGGTATGATTTCCCAAGCTTTGAGGTCCACATCTCTACTTTGTTCTTACTTTTGTTGCCACTCATCGTTCAAGATTTATCTTCTATGAGTTGCCAGATCTTTTGTGTCCATCGAGGAGAATGACTGTTTTTGTTAGCATCAGGTTTAAACTAATGTTGAGTAATCATTGCGGGTATTTTGTACAAGGCGTACACTGCTCGTGGTATCGATGTGCGCTGTAGAGATACGAACCATGTCCCAGGCATTTTTTACGGGTGTATGTATTTTGGAGCGTGGGCTCCAAAAGTTTTGGAGCGTGGTCATTTTGTACACGCTCCGCCGGCGGAATACTGCCTGATTGTGTTTGCCGGCATGAATTCTATTCCGGGAGAGAATCGCAGCATGAAGAAGATGAGATACCTCACGCTGAGCGACTACTAGTAATGTGCCAGCTGCTGCAGCAGCGTCAGCAGCGGATGGTTCAGCCGGCGCTACGACGGCCGTGGGTGAGTTTGAAGCAATTTGACTAGTAAAAGCCGCTGACTCCTGTTTCGAGTTTGAAAAATCAGTCAGAATCTTTCACGTTGGCAGCGTCTTTTACTAGTCAAATTGCTTGCATCAATGGCCAACTTTTGCCTATCCGCAACAAATGGAGACGGCGGCAATCACTTCGCGGCACGAGTATGTTCAAGGCAATTGGTCAAAGATGATGATGATTGCTTCATCGCCGCCGCCGTCGTGTTTTGATGTCTCGCTAGCTACATCACTAGTGAGACCACAAAGCACGGTTAAGGCTGACCAAATTACCAACGCCAATATGGCCGATTACCAAAGTCATTACCA
>JAZGVS010000738.1:0-12482 GCA_037356235.1 Bacterosira constricta
CCAAATCCACTACTCTTCTCAACAAGGATGCAGCTGCCATCAACAATGATGATGATGAAGAGCAACATGGACTCCTCCAAGTTGAAGAAGGGGGGCGTCTGTCAGCGACAACCATCACCATCACCGCCGGGATGGATGCCCTCCGCAAACTTCTTGGTCATGAAGATAATACCAAAGCCGAAGCTGTGTTGGAACAGCAAGGTGACCACCGTCAACTCAGTCACGTTGCTGGTGAGCCGATCGCCCTCCATGCCTGCGAGGACTTTGCAGTCATGGCGGGCTCTACCGCCACCTGTGCCGGGTCATTTGATTGCAAAATCATTGGCGGATATCTCGCTGTCTCTCCTGGTACGTCAATCACAGGAAACTTTGTTGGCGATGTCGCGTCTACTGAGACCAGTGCTGCCTGTGCCACAGACGGACTGGCTGCTTGGAAGATGGGAAGAGCAATGACTGGATCCCACATGCTGCTTGCCGAAATGGGGGGCAAGACGTTCTTCAAGGGGCTCTACACGCACGGTTCAGCCACCAACATAGCGTTGACTAATCCTGTGGTCTATCTTAACGCCGGGGGAGACCCGGAGGCCCAGTTTATATTCAACATAGGCAGTACCCTCACAACTTCCGCCGGGAGCGAAATCGTGCTCCTGAATGGAGCTAAGGCAGAGAATGTCTTCTGGGTTCTTGGTACCGCTCTCACCATGGGCGCCGACAGCATTTTGGTGGGAAACGTGCTCGCTGGAACAGCCATCACTATGGGAACCAATGCCAAGATCATGGGACGAGCAATCGCCCAAACCGCCGTGACCTGTGAGACTGCCTGTGCTGTCGAAACTATTGGACGTCAGAGTAATTTTCCTAGTTCAGTTCCCACGGAAGCGCCAACCAATGATTCCACCGATTGGCCACCGAGACGATCACCCGAGAATCCTTCTGTTTCAGACTGGCCCACATCACAGCCGAGTGAAAGACCAAGTTTGTATGATGGTGTTCCATCATATATGCCATCATCTAAGCCATCATCTAAGCCCCCATCAATGCCCAGTGAGAATCCTAGTGTCTCTCGTGAACCATCATCAATACCTTCTGAGTCACCATCTGTTTCAGATTGGCCTACGTCTCCACCGAGTGAAAGCCCAAGTTTGTCAGGCCGTCCATCTCACATGCCATCGCTTGAGCCTACATCACATCCAAGTGAACGACCTAGTATATCAGTTCTACCAAGCAGCTTGCCATCTGAGTTTCCTTCCACTAGTAACGCTCCTAGTGGTCAGCCATCTGAAAAGCCTTCTGTGTCTGATTGGCCAACATTACAACCATCGTCTCATCCAAGCAAACATCCATCCATGAACCCTTCCTTGTCAGGAATTCCAAGTGTGCAACCGTCTGAGTCACCATCAGTTTCAGACTGGCCCACGTCACAGCCGAGTGAAAGACCAAGTTTGTCTGGTGTTCCATCATATATGCCATCATATAAGCCAAGCTCAATGCCCAGTGAGAATCCTAGTCTAGCCTAGTATCTCCGGTCAACCATCATCAATACCTTCTGAGTCATCATCTGTTTCAGACTGGCCTACATCCCAGCCAAGTGGCTCGCCAAGTTTGTCAGAACAGCCTTCATTTATACCAAGCGAGAGTCCTTTCATTAGCGTAGCTCCGTCAAGCCAGCCCTCTTCAAATCCAACAGCTAGTGATGCTCCCATGGAAGCACCCTCAACTACTCCCACAGAAGCGCCCAATAATAATCCCACCGAATCGCCATTGTCCCAGCCAAGCCCACAGCCGTCCATGAACCCTTCCTTGTCAGGAATTCCAAGTGTGCAACCGTCCGAGAATCCTTCTGTTTCAGAGTGGCCCACATCACAGCCGAGAGGATTACAAAGTTTGTCTGGTCTTCCGTCATCTAAGCCAAGCTCAATGCCCAGTGAGAATCCTAGCGTCTCGGGTCAACCATCATTTTAATACCTTCTGAGTCACTGACTGTTACTAGTTCGCCTACGTATTTTCCCAGCCCAGGAATTATGTAAGCTCTTGACCTCTTGATAATTTTATCATCCTACACTTTCATATTGTGATTCACCTTCTGCGTCTTGTCTTCTTTCTGAACTAACAGCCAATACACAACCCAACATCTCCGCCAAGTCCTGCTGCGAGCCCTAGGAGTTCGCCAAGGAAATTTCCCACAAATGTGCCAACAACACCAAAGTACCTTTCGAGTATTGGTAATAGATTTTGCGATGGTGATTGCCATGATGATGATGATTGTATTGACGATCACATATGCTTCAAGCGTGATGCTTTTGAGCCCATTACTGGCTGCATCGGTACTGGAAGAGAAGGTTTGAATTATTGTTTCAAACGTGAACCAAACTACCTTTTCTATTTGGGGAAACTTGCCTGAAAAGAGCTACGGACGTTGCGATGGTGGCTGTGGTGAAGATGCTGACTGTAAGGACGATCTCCAATGCTTTAAGCACAATGCTTTTTGACAGCGGTCCCGGGCTGCAAATGGAAGGGGTGTAGTATTCATGATTATTGCACCCCCGTTAACACAATTGGAAAATGAAAGCTCACGATGCCTACATTGAAGTAACCTCTATAAATTGTGAGAGGAGACTTATATCCTCGTATTTGCTCAACATTTTGAGTTCATTTTTTATTACCAAGTCAACATTCACATCACAAATATCTGCAGTCTCAATCCTACTGCCTTTTGTTCCACTGTTTGTATTGTAGTAGCCATATTCTATTCGGTGACTGCATAAAATAGAATGGCAAGTATAAAATTTCCAGCTTTGATCTTGGTGCTGAATTGTAGTTGTCACTTACAAACAAACTCTCAAGGTTCTCTAGATCGTTCTTGGGTGCGCCATCTTTTATACCAACTGCCTTCGTTGAATAAATAAATCACACACTGCACCGACCGATGCTGAGTATTGATGGTAATGTGCATCTTTGTCACCTCTGATAGCAGGGTTTCTCTTGGGAAACTCGATTAGTGAATTGGGAAGTAGCTACAATTCGAAAACTGTGCTCGCGGATTCAGGAGAATATATTCTTTCTTGAAGTTCATTACATTACGATCACAACAATTTAGCGGGCAAGGTTACATTAGACAATGTTGGATTAGACCAATGATGAACCAAGGCGACGTCGGAAGAATGATTTCTTTGTGAAGCGATTCATGTCTAGAGCCAGCATGACTTATTGTTCAATTCTAACAAACCTGCAAAAAACAGATTTCTTCAGTGATTCATAACATCAACCCATCCCAGCAGATATTATGTTCACTGTCACATCTATCATAAATAACAGAGAGACGATTCTCTCAACTTTCAACGATAGGTACCAGAACAATCAATAGATATATTCTAATACCAAAGCTGAATGGTTGACCACGTTTGACGATATCGTAGTTCAACAAAAGCTTGGAGGATGGTATTGTCCAGTGTAGGTGATCGACCGTAATATCCGGAAGATTCGCGCATTTCTTTATTATAGTGATAAATGGATCTGGTCTTCATCCTCAAGTCAACAGCATGCATGGGCCATCTCAATTTTGTTGGGTCACCACACTCCTTTGGCTACTTTAGCCGTGAGATGACAATGATATACCAAAGATAATATCTGCTATTCGAGCATTTTGTATCTGGCATTCCACCTACTACTCTAAATATAGATGTCCATGTTCAATATTGTGGTGGGGTGCCCATTTTATGAAGTTGCAGTGCAAATCCCACCATGAAGATATGGTCGACCCACTTGCCAAAGGTGACTAAGTATTCCTCTCTTTCGATAATACAACAATCCCAAACTATTGGAAAGGTTGAAGGGAGGGTCATTGGAGATAGCCAATTTGATGCCAATTCCTAGAGTGATTGAATTAAGGCAATACCGTTTACTATTGGAGATATTGTCGGTTGCATCCTTAACAAAAATGATGAAAAATAATGTGATCTGATATTATTTCAAGGTACTACATACAAACTACGGAATGTGCCTTCCGCGGCCACTCTTACTCTTGCCCACATGTGCTCCTGGAGTCTCTTGAGGGTCCATCAAGCTTGGTAATACAATCAACAATCCTCTTGCGCAGCGCTGTCGATTATGGGCATAACGTCTTCCAAATAACCATGCACTAAACAAAAACCGCTGCATCATAATCCCGCCTTCTTACTGGACAAGACAATACCTCTTTTGCCTCTGTCAACCTATTGAAACGCTCACGAGCATTTGGGTCCTGATTTTTAGTATGGACAAAAATGAACGGAAGTGACTGATGAGAAAGGCAAATAATGCTGACATGATTATACAGAAATGAAAGCAAGAGCAAAATATATTCAGAAAATGTACCCACATTGTTCCTATCAGGATGGCAGGTAAGAGATGCTCTGCGGAAAGCGTGCTCGATCTCCCTAATGTTCGCGTTGGTGGATACGCCAAGCACACCATAGTGTGTCTCTCCTTCAATCTCCATTGGGGTACTATCGCAAGCATCAAAGAATTCGTCCTCCTCCATCGTTTCTTCTGCAGCATTACTGGGGGGGCAGGGTGGAAAATTCTTGGATCTGGCATCACTACGTTTAAGTTTCTCAATATCTTGGAGCTCTGCAATTCTTTCACACTTTTGGGCAATAAATGAAGCCTTCGTCGCAACGGAGCGAGGTGTGACAGACGCAACGCCATTCCACTTTTCTAGATATGCAATAGCGTCCTTCCGCTTGTTGTTCAGAGCGCAATACTTGTAGTCAATTGTCTCGTAATGGCATCTTTCAGCATCCTTCACAATATCTTTGCGGCGATTGCACATCTCTGCGTAGGCGTTTGATCTTTTGGAATCAAGGTAAGAATAGAAATTTGATTGGAGACGCATTGAATCAATATCCGAGGACACCAGCCCCATATTTGTTGTGAGGCCCTTTACGTGGAGAACCATGCTGTATACAGGTACAAAAGTCAGACTTAGAAGACAAACTAAACAGCAGGAAAATTGTGAAATGCCGCATTCGAAAGTCTCACCTATATGAACCTTTTGCGCCTTGGCGAGCAGTTCGCCCTTTAATCTGGGTCTCTTCCGCGATCTCAGTTGAAAAGAATGCTTGGATCACGTGCACGCCACCCCCATCTAGCATGGAGCGATCAAAGCACTTGAAATCCGTTCCTCTCCCAAACTCGCGGATCATGAGCGTGATCCCACCAGATTTAGTTGCTTTTAAGAAGGCACCCTCTTTATCTTTCAATGCAATTTCTTCAGTAACAACACGAGTGGCAGACTTGATGTCTAGCATCTGCTCAGATTCATAGAAAGCCTCCAATTCTTCTCTACACCCGAAAAATACCATAACAGCTCGAAGAGGGGCTCCCACTTTGTCAGACTTGCGGCGGGTATTGATTTCACTGCGCAGCTCCAAGTGAAAGTTAGCATCATCGTCTGCGATGATAACATCTATGAAAGTAAGTGCACAATGAGAGGATGAGTGATTTTATTAGATCGATGCCATGCTTTCATACCCCACAAAACACCAACATATAATTACCTTTTGGGCTATCACCAGCAAAGAGAAGCCTGTTCTTGCCGTACACTGAGGGGATATATGTCAATTTGTTTACCCCGTACTGCTCACTAAGAATATCCTTTTCGTTCTTACTAAGACTCATGAGAGTACCAGTACAACCAAGAATTGCATCAAAAGTGTTGGGGATTTCAGCATAGGATGCACTGCCGCAACTTAAATTTATGCATAGCAGATATTCCATTCTCTTTTTGGTAATGCGGCCGTTTTCGTACTCTTTAACACCTGCAAACGTCGTCAAGTAACCAAAGGTGGTGTCGCTAGCGAGGCCATCAAGCTCTTTGTAGCATATTTTGCCGTCAGAAACAATGTATTCGTGTGAATCAACGCTCTTCGCATCTCTCAACATTTTTTTGATGTGAGAGGCAATAATTGGTCGACTGTCATCTGGGAAAAGATCGAGACAAGCTTGAGCTATGGGAGAAGTTGAGAGGGATGAGTGATTAAGAGAATGACGATTTGTCCAAATGTAATTCATAAGCTCCTTGATGGATTGGTGATGCAAGGAATGCGCTGAATTGTAGGTTTCTCCATAAAAGTCGTTCTTGAAGAAAACATCCACCTCGTCAATAAGAAGAATTTGTGCTCGTTCTTGCGTCTTCTCAGAATCATCACAGCCGGTCTTCTTGTCCCAGACAATGTCTTCAGATAAGCGACGAGTGTCGCCACCTCTATTATACAGATCATTAGAGGCATCTGTCACTGTGCTGTACTTAATTGAGAGCTGTACACCAAAAGAATTAAACATTAATCGAAAAGATTCGTGATCTCTAGAGGTCAGATATGCACTGTAGCAAACACACACGACGTCACAGTCCATCATGGCAAGGATGATGGCCGTCACGCCCAGACAGATCGACTTTCCTTGTCCTGTCAAGATTTCAACAAAGTGATTTTCTAGATGCCGGTATTCTTTCTGCTCGTAGTTGAGGAGGCACCAGATAGAGACTACTTGGGCAGCATGAGGCTTCATGAGATACTCAATGGCAGCATTGGCGGTGCTTTCATTGGACATGGTAGCTACAAAGTCGTTCATGCTCTCCAAGCTCCAATACGCAAAGATGAAGGCGGTGAGGTGGACAAGCTGTGAACGATATTCGATGCTGTAATTCGCGGCAATGGCTTTGGCCTCATTGACAAGTTCTTGCAAGTAAGTTGACATCATACCACTCTTTGAGGCGAGAAGACCTCTCTTGATGAGATCTTTGTACTGATCTTGAAAATCGGCGTACATCGACAGGAGGACAGTTTTTGCATCAGCCCCTGGGCTGATTGAGTCAATCACATACTCGATACCTTGACGAGCAGTAGCCAAATTGAATACCGCATTCATTGCCCCCTCGAAACATTTATGCTCAGAAAGGATCTGAAGAGCCACAGCCTTATTGATGCCATCTACATTCTTTAACTCTAATTCAACATCAAGAAGGAATTGGCCACAATTCGGTGCCATCTTTGACATTGATAAGAGAAGCCCATCAATAGCTTTGTTGATATCAGGTCGCCAGCACGAGAGATCAATACTTGCCTTCTTCAGTACAAGCATACGAGGAACAAGCTCGGCAATATCACTTGGTAGTTCACTGATTGTCGCAGCCAACACCAGCACCATCTCACGATCAATTTCTTCTCTTGACCGACGAGCAATCCCAGCAACCTTTGGTTCAACAGTATAGAAACATCCTTCAATTGCATGAAAGTTGCTCCGCCAGATGTACAGCCTCTGGAAATCAGCTTCTACATTGGGGAAGGTAGCCATGAGTTTGGACAGATGATTGTGGATCCTCTGGATCTGACTTTCCGCATGATCCAAATACGACTTCCACATACAAGCGACATTGACCTCGCTGGAGAGATGGCATCGAAGTACCTGAATGCCCTTGAAGGTAGACAAACTGCTGGCCACCTCACGATAGAACGCGTGATGGTCATGCTCATTGATGGAGTCTGCCCTCGCCTCATCCAAGAAACTAATGTTGCAGAACTGAGACTGCATTGATAGAACGTGTGAAATGAGACATTGACATTGGGAAGGATAATCTTTGAGGGCGAGAAGACTATTACGAAGCGTTAGTTGGGAATCATTCTTTGGATCCATCCTCTGAGCGGCCTCTTTAATTTGTTGCCATGTTGTGGTATTATCTCTCAAACTATCCAAGGTGTTGCAGAGAGTACTAAAGGCTCCAATCTTCATGGAATCTTCTACAGAGAAAGAGGATCTCAGAGACTGCAAAAGTTGGACTTGAGCGTCGGTGTAGAGTCGAACGAGACTATTATGCCAATCTGCACTAGGGGGCTTGAGTATCCAGGCGAACAGGGTAGTACACCTTATGTTGATCATCTCGATGAAAAATAAAATGGATGAGGGAGAGTTGAGATCTGTACATTTTTGCCTCAGTTGGCGCTGGAGCCCTTGACAAATCTTGAGCTTAATTTTCTTCAGCTGGAGAACGAAACCTGACTCTTTTGGAAAGGATTCATTGTTGCTGGCCAAACCAAAGGCGGAGAATAATCGAATCATAATACCGTGTTTTTCCTTCTTTGGAACTTTGGCGCAGGCTATTTCCCATTCATCCCAAGCTGCGGTGATCTCGGCCAAGATAGGTGTCAGATCCGGAGTCTCAATGACGTGGAGGTGATGCTTGGCTTGTTCCAGCATGGTCCGCTGCTTTGCAGACAAGATCTTCAGATGATCATCAAGAGTCTCACCCAACTTGGCGAGGCGCATCTTAGCGCCACTACGTTCAAAGAAATGACAAATTTGAGCTGCCTTGGCTAGAAATTTGGCGATATCTTGAAATCTCACTTCATCTTCTTCTTCCTTTGCACTGCTAAATTCTGCTTTCATCTTGTCAACCAAGCATTGAATGAAAGAATCAATGGAATCGTGTAGTTGTTTCTCAGCCGTAATATGATCATTGATTTTCCCTAGGTGGGGTGAGAGGGTTGGATTGTCTATGAGGAAGTCAAGAACTCGTTTAACATCAGCAGTAGCTTGGCAGTCAATATCCACCATCGTCTTGAGATCTCTATCAGATGATAGGCCCATGGTTACTGCTTCCAACTTATTCTTCAGAATGCAATCGAACCTAGCAACAACATTGTGTGAAAGATTGTCCAAACGCTCGTGACCATCACCAAGGGCTATACCATTGACCTCAAGAGCGCCAATGATGAAGAAAACAAGCTCAAAATTTGCACCAATGATAGCCATTTCATCAGCGGAAAAAGAAATCAAACGCTTGTGTGTTTCCTTGAGGACCATGTCCATACCAGTGACTAAAGCATCTATGCACTCCTGGTAGAGCTGTGTTGTTCTTGGAACAACATGACACAGAGAATTGAAGGTATCAGCGATATCCTTTAGGCGACTCAGACCCGTGATAGTAGCCTGTTTTTGCTGTCGCAATTCAGAAATGAAATGTACCATATTGCCACGGCAACAGAATACGACCTCCTCAAGACTATTGATAAGGATGTCGATAGACTGAACGCAGAAGTCGGAACCTACTGATAGTTCAGACATCCACTTCTTAGAGATGGGTTGAAAATCAAGAAGAACCATGATCATTTCTCTTGCGCTTCTCAGCTCGTGTTTGAATACATTCTCGTTTTCAGTGAGCTTGGTGCACTTCTCAATGCAACTCGAAAGAGATTCCTTGCAGAGCCCAAGAAAATGTGAGACAATGTCAACTCCCTGCCTTGCAAATACAGCAGCATGGGGGAGACGATCCCCCAATTCAACAAGTTGAAGTAGCTTGGTCATTACCAAATGAGCATCTTTTCTGTCGAGTGCAAAACGTATGGATGTAACTGTCAAATGGAGCTGCAGGTTGAGCTTGTCGAGAGAGGATTCGGAGACAAAATCGGAGAATGAGGTTGTTGGGTCCTCGTACCACTCGCCTTCCATGAGGGACGAAAGAAGAGACGCTCTATTGTCTTCATTCAAGGGAGTAACAATGTTTGCCACAGGTTTCGTCTTTTGGGAAATATCACAAACAAATGCGGTAAATGACCCATTTCCGCGCTCGGCATCAGTTAGCTCTTTGTACTTCTGTCGGAATTGCTTATATAGACGATCTGCATACTTCTCATCGTACTTGGTGAACGCGTAGGCAAATGGCGTAGGGTCTACGGAAGCACCACCGGCACCAGCACCAACCAGCCTAGTTATTGTTCTCAAGACTTGCGAGACGGCTCCAAATCTATCGCCAATGCCATTCTTACTCAGAACCAGCACCGGCTTGACTCGCTTGGCACGATGTACAGCCCTCACCAACCCAAAGCCATTCGCTATGTCAATCTCGACCCCTTCCGAGTCATCAAAGCCTGTAGACCGTGAAATGTGAATCCAAAATTGATGCAAAATCAATGTGAGCGTAAGATGTGATAAATTGCAATTGCCATATTATTCAAATGCTCAAAAACAACTCTCAGCAGATTGTTTCAATACGTGATAACAACACGCAACCATTCAAATCACAATATATTGATACAAATTCAAATGCTCTCATATTCAAGTGTAAAACAGTCTCACCAGGAGAGTCGCAAATCACCAGCGCCTCGCCACTTTCGGTAGTGATGTCAATCGTTTGAAGAGACCTTGTGACGGAGCGAGTGCTTGATGATGTTTTGGCCTTTCGGAGGGCCGGATGGGCCACGTTCAAGATTTGCAGATGATCAAATCCCCTGACAATGGTTTCTTTGAAGGTTGATCCGGCCTGTGAGATTGATACCAGAAAACGAGACACAAATGAAAATGAGTGAATGTAGGTAATATAATACAACTATCAATATGCATACATCTCAAGGTCGCTTACAAGGTAATGGATCGTGGAAGTCTTCCCAGATCCGGTACTGCCGATAAGAAGCAACACATCCTTGCCCTGCATCGTATCTCCTGAATCTTGCCCTGCTTGAAGCAACTCGAGAAGTAAGTCGAGGTCAACTGGACGAATCGTGCGAAGCAGCTGACCTACTTGGGCTAGAAGGGCCTCAATCTGACTGGCTTTGATATCACCCTTATCGATTGCCTGACACTGCTCAGAGAGCTCTCGAGCCATCTTCAGAACGTCATCTTGAACAGCCCCTTCCTCCTCCAAGAGGCTCTTGGCCTTAGTCATCCGCTCCGACAAATGGCGAAGAAATTGTTTCGGGTCAAATGACTCGCCGCCACCTTTGGCGGATCCCTCCTCAGCGGAGGTATCGTCATCATCGGAATCCACAGAAATATCGTCGTCTTGGTCTTGACGTCCCTTGAGCATGTTCACTCCATGTTGCATGAACTCGTGGAGCTCCGCAAGAACTTTCTCAGAACAGTCCATCATGGGAACTTTCTCAGAACAGTCCTCTGATGCATATGGGAGCAGCTCTAACATCACGGTGTTGGTGCTATCCACCACACTCTCGAGGTTGCCTTCTTCCGACTGTAAGAACCGGTAACTCATCGCAACAATATTGTGGCCTCCGATGTGGCTTTTGGCTTTCAGAAGCAACAAAAATCGCTGAGTGAATTTGTGATGCATTTCTATAAAATCTGTCGATACCTTGACGACTCGCGCCCGCATGCTACACGTTTTCAACTGACGGAACACATGGTTCAGTCGCGAGATGAATCGAATACGGAACACGGTTCAGTCGCGCGATGAATCATGACATGACAGATCATGACCTATTCTTTTTTCGCTGAAACAACAAGGCCCTGTAGAATCCTACAGGAATGCCCCTCATCGAATCAATCCGCGCTAAAGTTCAATGTTATATCCAAGAGTTCAACCCCAACACCTCTCCTCTTCCCAACAGATAGAATACACTTCATACCACCTACACATACGACTCCAAATCTTGTGAGGGCCACATAGCATTCCTTGGACCACGAGGCCGGCTGTTGTTGCACCCCACCACTTCTTCCAGCGTGATATGTCGTTGGCATTGTCACAGGTCGCAAAAATTGCACCGTCGCAAAAGGTCAGAGAGTATCATTGAATTCTTACAGAAGAATGCACGATGCACGATCTTCAATTAATTATGGAGCTTCCTCCTCCTGTGTTCCTCCGCTGGCGCCACCGCAATTGCTCGCCAAGAGATGCCAATCCAAACCACTCCCCCTCATTGCTTTTGGATGGGGCGCTTTGTTTGGACGCAATTGGAATCACTGCCTTTACCAAGTCTTCGACATATTGATGCTGTTTCGATGCACGCCATCTCAAACACGATGGGTGTCTGTTTCCTTTCCTCTTAGGACGTCGGCAATTACGATATAAATCCAATGTGCTTGATTGAGAGCGTTCATATTATTCTTTGGAGGATAAAGAGTGATGTGGCATGGGGCGCTGGACGATGTGATGCTGCCACAGGAGTGACAGGATCAGGATCAGGAGGGGGTGGGAGTTGCATGTTGTTGATAAGCTACGCTCAATATTCCGTCCTGATTCATCAGCATGTTGTTGTTCTTGTTTTTTTGTTCGTTCCACCGTGCTGGTTTGGAGGGGTCGATTGGGGCAGAGGATTGAGAGAGGAGATGGACTGCTTTGCTTCTTTGTCCTTATCACTTATCATCGTGCGGCTTTGGTCTTTGGTGCCGTTGGCTGTTGCATGTTGCATGCTGTATGCTGTTGTTGTCGAAATTGAGGAGACCTGTTATTAGTGGCATTTCTGCCCGCTCGTATGGTACCAGCTCGTACCCAAATGTTTGGGCAGAAAAACCCGGCGCGCTGCATGATATTGTAATGCTGTAGATAAAGGAACTGTGCAAATGACAGTAATGTGGCTTTATTTCATTCTTGTTGCTGTCCACAACATGGTAGCAGGGTAACTATTACATTCAATGGAATAATAATAATTGATAATTGAGCCATGTTATCTTCCTTCGTCAGATAACCTTCCGTCGCGCCTTGGTCCTCGCCTGTT
>JAZGVS010000739.1:0-12479 GCA_037356235.1 Bacterosira constricta
GACCCGCGCGGCCCTCGCTCCCTTCACTTCCAGATTTTTCCAGCACCATCTTCATCATCTCTGTGCGCTGCTGCACCATCAAAAAGAAAAAATAACCATGCCTCATGGTGATTTTTCTTATGGTAGCCTGCAGTTGAGTGATATTTAGCACTACATCAATATCAATAGTACCATGCCATCGTCTTCCTCAGACTCATCTTCGTCTGAAGACTTGCTTCGCGAATCGTCGTCATCATCATCATCTTCTTCTTCCGAAGAAGAAAAAGTATTCGCCTTCAATGGTCAAACCTACCCAACCTATCAAGAGATGGTGGCGGCCAAGCGGTCGAGGAATCGCAAAGTATTGGAAAAATCAGTCGATGAAATCGCTTCCGTCCTCGGTGGCTCGAAAAAATCTGATAATAATGATGCTAGCATATCTAGCAGCAATAAGAAGAAAAAAAGCAGACGGGGCTCCAATCAAAGTACCGCTAGTAGTGGACGATCGATTCAAGTTCAATCTTTACGTCGAAATCCCAAACGTTCAGTTCGTAGTACCACCTCGTCAATATCATCCCATTCCCATTTATCCTCTTCGTCCGTCTGCCAAGAATCACAGACGTCCACAGTATTACAAAAAAAGAAAAGAAAGAAAATTACTTCTACTAACAGTAGTAGGAGTAGTCGTAGCAGTCGAACCAATACTATACCCATCCCACCCATACCCAAAGGCCAAACCGAGCTTATTGTACCATGTCCAGAAATAGCTCCAGGATGGAGTATGCGCATTCGGGCGAGGAAGTTTATACCAGATGATAAACGGGGTCCTACTGTTGATCGAGTATTTCTTTCTCCTACTGGAAGGATATTGAGGAGTTTGAATGATGTGGATAGATTCATGGGAGAGAATGGAAATGTATCATCCGTCATGTCTGATGATGATGAGACAGATGGAAACAATAGCTTTGGGGATGCTGCCAGTATTTGTTCTACGTCTCCCTCCCTTCCTACCTCTGTTAATTTAAAGCAGCAGAATCCTCTACAAAAGCTACCAGTAGCACCTACAACAACAACTGGCATAATGTCGGATGAGCAGCAAAAGGGATTACCAACGCTCCAAGACAGTGCCGCAGCAGCCGTAATTCCAGATCAACAAACATCTTCAGTGCCAAAATACATCATGGTGAAAGACATGTCTGCCTCGTTGGAGCATGTTTTGTTGAATGGTGGTAGAGTACAGGCTCGTGAGAGTATTTGGAGAGATTATCTTGATTCGGATCCTATTTTGGGTGCTGTTGATGATGTACAACAAAAGACGTCGTCTCGTACTAAGAAAAAGAAGGGCATTGGAAAAAGGAAAACAGCAAACACTGTCAGTAAAGAAAAAGAGAAAGTCAATGAAAGTGGAAACAAAGAAGGCATGATTCATTTAAGTGACTGGAAATTGTACCACCCTATCATTGCTCAAAGTACTAACCATGATCAACTCAATAACGCAAGCAATGATGATAACAAGGTTAAGAATAGCACAAGCGCTTTTGGTGGTTTTGCCAACGATGATGATGACATTGAAATACCAGATGAATATCTCAAAACAGCTCAATCAAAAAGTGAACCGAAAATGCTTCAGGAGACATTGCCCCTGAACAATCCTGTCAAATACAACAATATTGTTCGAGAACGGCATTCTTACTATACGATCAAGGGGCCAGATCGTCATTGGGATCAAGAGTATGGGGATGGTATTGACCCTGAGATGTTCGTTGAGGAATGTTGTAAAAGAAGTGGCAACGTCACTGCTACTGGTGATGGAATTGACACTAACGATGAATCTGTCAGTAAAAATGGCCCTGAAAGACCCCTCCGTGAAGGTGAAAGTGATATGGCCTCATCCGCCTCATCTACAGCTATGAAATCCCTATTGCAACGATGCTGGGATCGTGCAGTACATGCGGCATCGAGTACAGTGACAGCTAACAACCAGGAAGCATTGAACGCAACAACCTTGGGTACAGCAAATCTCAAACAAGAAGAGAACGATGTATCAATCCTTCAGAATCAAAACGTTGCAGAGTCCATTCTCCAGCGTGAGGCTATGAACGTAGTAGATGGTGTTTTAGATGTCCTCCTGGCGAATGGCCATGACAATAATCTCAGACAAAAGCTGTTAGATGGTTCCCAGACTAGAAGCGAGCGTGTTGATTGGCGACATGTGTTGAGGTGCCTACAAACTGCTGCAAGTCAGGAGAAGGAAATTCAGGGTGCTAGTGGTTTTGCAATCCAAGGCAATGAAAAAAGATGCCAAATACCTTTGAATCATATCTCATTGAAGGCGCTGTCAATGAGGCTGATTGAGCGGTATGGTACTGAAACTCATAGAATGCCTCCATAGCTATGTGTGAGAGTGAAAGTATTGAAGACTGTAGAACCACATTTGTTTGAAGATCGATGCCTCATTTAGGCTCCTTGATGGCGGCATGAATAGTAGACACGCATCAAGGGCAGGCAGCGAAATAGATAGTTTCAACAAGCTAGACAAGATATAAACTTGATATTTCTATCATTACTACTAATTTTTAATACAATGTGCAACTCAAAAATGATATACAGTGCAGCCACCCAACTGGCTATATCACACGGTACCACAAATGATATTCATATTTCTTTTACCCATATTCCGTCACATAGAATAAGAGGCATTGGAGGCACTGGCGTCCCAGGATGACTGACAGAACTTGAGATGCTCTTTCTCATTTGAACACAGGTGGCATGAGCCCATTTTTGACAATTTTCCTTTCCACATCGGCAGCGCTTGGTGATTCCATACGGTCTAGGTGGATGAAAGCAAAAAGAGCATTCCAAATGCTGTGTGTTCATGGATTGATTATTCTCTTTTTCGGCGGAAAATGAAGGCTGGGTAGAATTGAACGATAATTGACGGGAGGATGAATCAGGTGTTTGCTGTAGAATTGCCTTTAATGGAATCTTGGAAACATAGTCAGATAGCTCTGATCTGTTGCTAACATCTTCTGCGCCTAATGCATTGATGTTGTTGAGGTTTGTAATTTTTGGAGTGGCTGCTTCATTCATCTTAATTTCGATACCTTCTCCTTCTGCTCCTTCATCCCATTCCATTTTCCATTGCTGGGGAGTTTTCTCAGCTGGCGTCTCACTTTTCTTTAATTGAGCACGGAGAGACTCATTCTCCTTTTTCGTTTCCTCCATAGCTCCACGTAGAGATGCCACGGTACATTCTGACTCGGCAACTGCCGAATGTGCATCTTGCAACTCGGCTTTAATACGGTGAGTTTTCTTCGATCGGGCGTTTTCCAATTCCTTAATCTCATTCAACGCATTCCGCATTTTATCAATCTCGTCATGCAATTCTGCTCTCGATTTCATCGAGTCTAGAGCTTCTTCTGCGCTTTTCTTTTCTTGCCTCATCTGTATTAGTTCAGATTCAACCTGTTTCGCCGCACGGGAAGTTTCATCGTTTTTCTGGCGCTCGACCTCTAGATCCTGTTTCAGCTCCTCTAATTCTGATTGTGAATTTCTTATTTGAATAGAGAGTAATTCCTCGCGGGCCTTGGCAGCAGATGCAGCCTCTCTAGATATCTCGTATTTGGATTCTAGAATGACTTTCGATTGTACAACTATTGTGTTCTCGTTTCGTAGAACTTTAACTTGTGATTGAGATTCTTCCAGTTTCTTTTGGATGGTGATGTAGTATGATAGTAAGAATTAATTGACAAAACAATGTTCGTATAGCAGTATAATGATGAGCAGCATCGATGTACTCACTTGTTGAAGACTAGCACATTCCTCTGTCTTTTCATGGACCATCTCTTGCATTAGTATCAACTCTGCTCTGATGTTCAATGATTTTCTTCGATTGTGTTGTCTATCGTCATCCTCACCTTTATCCTCAATGTCTATCGAATGTTTATTTCCTGATAATGTTCGTGTTTGTTCCTCGTCCACGTCCCATGAACCGACCCCATCGCAAGAATTAATTGTTGCATGAGCTGCCAATCCATCTGCCACAGTTTTCAATGCTGTTGTAACGATAGTTTTCACTTGAGTGCCTTTTGCGGCAGCGTAGTTGATGCCATGCTTTTTCTTTTGTTTTGCAGAGGGGGTTCTTGTTTTGGTTGCGAGATCCTCATATATAGACATGAACGTGTCACTGCTATGCTGGCGATTTATCTGTTCAATTCCATCTTCGTTTTCAACTTCTGTATCCAATAGATTGGTTTCTTTGGAGGCAGCTAGAGATAGAGCTGCTGTATTTTGCCGCACAGTTGTGGACTTGTTTGATAAATCGCCCATAATATGACCATCTTGAGAAGGAGTGCGAAAAACATCCTTTATGAAACCGAAACTGCTCTTGGAGGTAATTTCAGGCAGATAAGCGTCATTGAATCCACGACATTCTTCATCGTCATTTTCAGAATCAGATGAATCGTCCATCAAGGAATCAGTTACTCGTAGTTGCGTGCGTTCTTCTTTTTGATGATGGACTATATATTTCTTTTGAACCGTAGTAGGCATTGAATATTTATCATGGATTGAGATTGTTGGCATAGTGCGAGTAATCGTGTCTCTTCTTGAGCTATTGGTTGGTCTGTCTCGCTTTGCCAACACGGTGGACACACTATCGTCATCGTCATCGTCATCATCCGATCCAGATTTCTCAGAACATAGCGAGCTGTCGTCGCTATCAAAGAGGGATGCCATTTCTATTTTTCATGCGCAGCAATCCTCAGCTGCGTTAGTAGTCTTGCATTGTGGTGCTTAATAGGGTGCCACTACTAAACATGCTGATACGAAGCAAGGGACGAATTGCTGTTGATGTTGAGCATCTCTGCTTGATGCTTGAGCGAGGATGGGGGGAAGTTTCATTCCGCGCCTCTACTATTCTCTACTCTGTCGTGCGAACACGACCAACGGTCATAATAGTCTCATCTATCTCAAAGTACCAGCTATGAAAAAAAACCTCTCCCCTCCCGCCATTTTCCACCCGTGCATGCCACAACAACACAACAACCAACAGGTATTGTAGCTACGATAGCAACAGCGCAGCAACAACATGATCACGCGCATGACAAGATCCATTCAGCTGACTTCTCACGAAAAATCCCAGAAAAATCCCATCACCATCACATCACAACAACATTACAACATCATGTTGATATTCTTCTAGATCGATTATCGATGAGTTGATTATTATCATCCTCACAGACCTTCACAGACGCCTCATCCTCCGAATCTCACTCCCCACTCCGTTCCTCCCAACAATAATACTAAGGAATCGTCATCGTTCCCCTCCATCTCATGTCATCTCCAGCACCGTAGTCTAATAGATGCTGACTAGTATTAATTGTCAGTTGCGATAAGTGTATCTGGAATCTAGAGCCACTCTTTATCTTTGTCGATTCGTCGTGGTCATCAGAAACAACAGTGATGGGTAGCTCTCCTCTCTTTATCAAACGTGCTTGCAGCGTCATGCATCGTCCATTGAACTATTATTTTCTCGCGACATCACCGATTCCATCAACGAGTGGTGACGTACGATCACCGTTGCTGCTTGCAAAAGCTATTTCTGTGAGAGCTATGAGCTCTCTTGTGTTGCGGAGTGACGATAAGTCAACTGGGATAACTACTTTGACACTCAACAATCCAAAGAAATGCAATGTTTTGTCTTGGGAAATGCTTGATACACTTCAAAATCAATTTGATGACATTGCTTCCGATTCGGTGAGCGTAAAATATGCATATACCTACTATTTCATATGATATTCTTCAAGTCATTGACTTCCTCATGCCTACAAAACTTGATATTAGTCAATTCGAGTGTTGATAGTGGGAGCAAATGGGAAGGCGTTCAGCTCTGGCCATGATTTGAAGGAAATTCAATCACATCAAAACATAGAGGATACTACAGAGCTGTTCAAAAAGTGTAGTAAATTTATGATATCAATTGACAAATTGCCACAGCCAGTAATCGCAAAGGTGCAAGGAGTGGCGACTGCCGCTGGATGCCAACTGGTCGCATCATGTGATCTGGCAATAGGATCATCTGATGCACAGTTTGGAGTAACAGGAATCAACATTGGTTTGTAAGCACATCATATGCTCATACTCACACTTTGAAGTTCATTTGCTATATCATTCACTCATCGTATGTTCTGACTTCCGTTTCAACTTTAGGTTTTGCTCAACACCAGCAGTAGCCTTGTCTCGCGCCGTTCAACAAAAGCAAGCACTACATATGCTGTTAACAGGTGATTTAATATCTGCAGAGAAAGCACTCGCATATGGTCTTCTGAATGAAGTAGTTCCCCCACACATATTGGAATCAGAAACAACTAAACTAGCTGAGAAGATTGCAAATAAATCAAGCTTTGGAGTCCAGCTGGGGAAGAAAATGTTTTATGATCAATTAAATTATGATTTGGAGGATGCCTATGACTTTGCAACTGAAAGAATGGGTTGCAATATACAACATGATGATGCAAGAGAGGGTATTGATGATTTTGTCAATAAGAAAAAGCGATAACTTGGCAAACCGTACTAGCTGACATTCATCTATCATTGACGCTCTACGCTATTGGCGTCTTATTTTCATTTGAACTATTGTTATTCGTTTTTACACTTTCTTTATCATAGGTTTAATCTTCCTATAAGAGTTCAATTTAATGTTGATGATTTTACATTTTGCCATTGTGCTGCCTACCTACCAAGGTTGAATACATATAACATCCTAAATCCATCCGCCAGATTATTGCCCCCTGTCTAGAACATAGCCGCCATGTTTCTCGTCAACTCTGAAATCAGCCCTTCCTCGAGCTTCATCCCTGCCTTTGTTTAATTTAGTATCCAGCAAGTTAATATCTCCGACTAGGACACTCTTGTCCTTGATTTTACGAGCATTGTAAATGGATGAGTCAGTGAGAGCCCTCTTTTCTTGTCGAGCCTTGAGGCCATTCTTTATCGCATCTTCTCCTCCACAACCCCATACCTCAAGGCTTTTGATACTGAATTTTTCGAGAGCATTATCTGGGATTAGATTGCCCTGCCTGAAAGTCTTGTCCATGACACCAGCGTTGCAGGATTCCATTGATACAGGAATGAAGAGACGGGGCATATTCTTCGTTCCTCCAAAACCCAGTCCGTCTTGAAGATGAATGAAGTTAGTGTTGTCACCTGTTGGATTGAATACTGTGAGTGTAGGGAAGAGTTGGAACAGGAATGCGTTGGTGTCACCGTAAAACTCAGTATCTTTCTTCCATGTTGTAGTGAAGAAGCCACCGAGGATGTGGCCCTGATCTGTCTCTATAACGACAGCAGTAGGGCCGGAGTACCCTAGAATTGAATACTGCAATTGAAGAAAAGTGAATTGTGTAAGACATAGCTGAAGTTGTCACATATCAATGACAGCATTAATCATTGATTCTTGCCTGGAGGCGATTCATGGAGTTACCGTGGAACTCAAAGGAATAGAGGTTGTGCCACTAATGACAAAAGGAGAAGAATGCATATGAATTCTATGATGAGCTCTGGATACTGGCATACAAAGATCGGTACATAAGCAACAACAACAATTAGTTTCCCAATCTCACCTTTCCTACAATTAATGGGGATGTACATGCAAGAGCGAACATGTGTGGAGAATGTACCCCCTGAAATATGCTACTACGTTGGTCAAGCTTTGGGGGACTAAAAAGGACAAAGTTGAGCCGATGCTTCAACATTTTTCCATGGAAGACGATATTGTGCATGAAGGTTGACAGAGTAGATGAGATCTGAGGAGCCATTGTCTCGGCCCAATCATAGAAGTTCTGTTTATTCACCATGTCATTCTCTCCGGCTTGGGCAAGTGACCTTTCAAGAGAGGAGCAGGCACTGGTATGTTCAGATTCAAGCCTTGCAATAATGGCATCGGCATCAGCGTCTGGAGAGATGACAACCTCTAGCGAAAGATAGTAAAAAGAGAGTTTCATTTGAGTATAGATTCATATTGTGATGTGAGAGTATATGTTTGTAAATCTTGCATTTACAAACTTACCTGCCGCGAAGGCAAGACGGTAGCATAGGTCGATAATTTTGGACGGTTCAAGTTTATCTTCGAACTCGGCATTATATGAACAGCAGTTCCATAAGATGCTTTGAGCCTCCTTGTGTCCGCGTTGGCCACAATTGGCAACGCCTTCCAAAAATCGCTCCAGCGACAAGTCTCCTTCATTTGCGCAGTCGACGAATAAATCCACAGAAATTGCTGCACGGAGGCAGGATCCAAATCCGATTGGGAGAATCTTATCCTCGGCGAGTTCAATACGCCTACGCATTTCATTTCCGGGTAGGAAAAAATACGAGTATGGTGATGAGAGCGCAATCTTGGTTAAGAATGTATCCGCATTCTTCATGTCAAGTAGAGCCGAGTGGCATCGAATCAGCTGTTCCAGTTCATCTTCGTCGAATGGGTACCTCTCGGCGAGTTTGTTGATTTGTGTTTGGGATGACATTGTGTTATGATTTGTTTTCTTTATCTTTTGTTGTTTGCTTTATTGTTGTTTGTTTTTTGTGGGCGAAAGACGTTTATCGTGCATCATGTTGCTATGGCAGCATGCGGATGATTGAAGGCAAGAGTCGGTGAGGCGAGGGGTTCGTTGATTGGGTCCATGATTGGGTGAGGGTGTCAAAAAATGAGAACTCCAATATGTCCTCCATCCTGCGCCTTGCTCGATCGACTGATTGCTCGCCAAGTTCTGTGTCCTCGCCAATCTCCCGCCATATTTGTCATTGCTTCTCCACCATCCGTCATCCGTCTCATCATCTCCTCTCGCTCTCGCACTTTCTTCACTATTCACCTTCACCTTCACCATGACGGACTCGGCAAACCAAGCACACGTAGGCAAAATCTCATCCTCCTACGATGCGTCCCAGCAGATAACAGGAGACAACGTCACCTTTGACTCCACGAAAGGAATCTCTCCCACTCGCCTCACCGGCAAGGTCCGCGACCGCTATGATCTCGGATCCAAACTCGCCCTCGTCACAACCGACAGACAATCGGGCTTTGATCGGATGCTCGCCCGCGTTCCATTCAAGGGCCAGGTGTTGAATTTGACGAGCGCCTACTGGTTTGATGTGACGAAGGATATCATTCCGAATCATTTGCTGAGTGTCCCGCATCCGAACGTGAGCATTGTGAAGAAATGTACTCCGTTCCCGATTGAGTTTGTCGTTCGTTCCTACATGACAGGGTCTACGTCCACGTCTATTTGGAAAAATTATCAAGATGGAGTGCGGAATTATTGTGGCCATGATTTACCCGATGGGATGAAGAAAAATCAAAAGTTGGAGAAAACTATTCTTACACCCACAACCAAAGAGGAGGAGCATGATCGTCCAATTTCGGAAGCTGATATTATGAAAGAGGGGTGGATGAAACAAGAGGATTTTGATGTTTGTGCCAAGGCGGCATTGGCAGTATTTACCAAGGGGCAGGAGATTGCTGCGCAAAGGGGGCTCATTTTGGTTGATACAAAATACGAGTTTGGCAAGGATGAAAATGGAGTCATTAACTTGATTGATGAGGTGAACACGCCTGATTCCTCTCGCTACTGGCTGGCAGATTCGTACCAGGAGAGGATTGCGGCGGGGAAAGAGCCAGAAAATATCGATAAAGAGTTTTTGCGTCTTTGGTTTCGTGATAATTGTGATCCATACAAGGATGAGAAATTGCCCGAAGCTCCGAAAGATCTCGTGGTGGAATTGTCTCGGAGGTACATTAAGTTGTATGAAACAATTACTGGGAAAGATTTTGAGTTCCAGGATGGGGCAGAGGGTGCCATTGCAGAGGCTATCCAGAAAAGTGATTAAATTGAATTGGAATTAGTGGTTGATGCAATCAATCGTATCAGTAGTATCAAATAATTGGCGCAATGTTTGAACCAAATTTTGTAGCATGGGTCTTGAAAGTTAATGAACAAATACACCATTATCAAAGTGCTTACTAGAACTAAGCTTTTATTGCAAAAGACATCCTCAAATGTAGGTAGCTTTGTTCATTAGAGGCAACAAAATGCGAGAAGATCTTCTACTGACCAATAGCCCAAACAAAGAAAATATCACTCGTATCTACCCATTGGAGAGATCACTGTGATTGTTGAAACTAGTATCTAATGAATGAACCAAGTATTACAGAGATTTGGCAACTCTCACATTGCACCCTATGCCTGCTGCCCATTATGATTATGCATGCCAGAGTCATAAAGCCAATCCGACGCAGTTTTAGATTCTGGTCAACATTATTTTGAGGTCCTTTTGTGGGTGTTCTTGAATGGTGTATTGAGAACAAAGCAAAGCCTTTTATTGTGATACATTGCTGAGCATAGCATAATACATTGTTTGGCGGTGATAAGATCGTAGATAATTTAGGGCTATCTGCCTTGTCTAATCTATTGTGTGTATCTAGTGCCATTGCTCTAGATGTGCAATGTAGCTGTGGTCATGTGTGACAGCCAATGCCACGCCAGTGATTCTTGTTAGTCTTGATAGTGACTTGCTAATATTCACATAGTCTCAATAGGTTACGAGCAATGGGAGTCTCAATTACCATGTCTAGCACACACCCTTGCTGTAGATCTTAGTTGTATAACTAGTCACGATGCATGTCTAGATATGTCCTTCCGTAGAAGATCCAGGTGACATGATGGTGTCAAGAATTCTTGTCGCATTATGCGGTGAGGATGGATGGGAAGCATCTGCATGATGTTTTGTGATGTATCCCCCCTTGTTGGTTGAGGTTGGTTGGTCCCGTGTCAGTACGCGAAAAATTGCTTCTGGTTAGGGAACGTCCAATCTCATGAATTGGTTGCAAGAACATTTCTCGGGCATTTAACTAGTATTTAGTTAGTGAACACTGTGAAATCGGGCACTTAGGTAGGGCATTGTTAGTGATTTTGTGAAATGGTTATGTAGTTGTATCCACGTAGTTGGTGTTCCTATCCCCAGGCAACATTCAACATTCTTCAATCATGATTGTTCCACCTGGAATTGTACTGGCTTAGAGAGCCTAGAGATTAACGATACGAGAGCTAGCGTGTGCAGGCTTGAGCAACAATTCTCTCGCCTATTCTATCTCCCCAATTTTGCTCAGCACCGTTGTATCAATGAGCATGATCGGTCAATTTTGGCCAGTCCACTAGCACATCCACAATCGACTCCGCATCATGAAATTGAATGCAATGATGATGATTTGGGGGCGCTGGAGGTGTGTTCATTCCAATTCGTGTCAGTCCATGAACACATCATCACCACCACCCACCACACCAACACCATGGAATTGAATGAAACGTTGACAATTGGGGTGTGTTCATTCCAATCTGCGCAAGTTCATGAACACTTCGACACCGCATCATTGAATTGAATGAAACGCTGACAATTCAGGTGCGTGTTCGATTTTCTGACACACTGATTTTGACAAGCTTGGATACAATTTGACAAGTATTGCCGATCGGGGAGACCAGCATTGACATGGTTTCACAATTGGACATGATTTCATAGAATATAAAGTCTCGGCTGAAAATGGGGGGGGTCGCAGCCAATATTCGTTAAGATTAAATGGACGTTCCCTTACGTCTGCATCTGCATCGTAACCAATGGAATTGCATGTCCATCGCTTTATTTGTTTGGGTTGAATATTGTGGATGTGGGTGTCTCGTTTCCTCGAGTGAGCTGATGTTGCTGCACAGCGCACTAAGTGCAGCGTCCGTGGTATATGACATTGCCCCTTTTATTAAATTCCTTAGTAAATCAGATTAGATATATATTTCCAAAACGGTCAATCAAGCAGCATGCAAAGTATGCATTGTGGTATTTTCAGTTGCCAAGAGCAAAAGGATTACACACGATCATTTGCACCTCCTAACCCATTCTATAGACTGGTAGATGTATGAAACAGGCCTAACAAGAAGTCTGCAGTGATGCTATCCCGACTTGGGTACTCCATCCAAACATAAACACACCTGGAAGAACCCTCAGCCATTCTGCACTTTTTGAAAGCTTATATAGTGACTTCACCACACATTGAGTGATATATAATATGGTATGTCATGTCCAGCACAGACCCATGTACATGTACATGTTAGTACTGGCAAGTCTGGAGTGGCATACTGATAGGAGGTTAACATTTATCCCCATCCTCAACCAACTCAGCTAGTTGAAAAGCTTGACCTTTGCAAGATTTTAGAACTTAGCCGCCGGTTCCAATTGGACACATCTTGAGATGTCTGTGATGTGACATGCCCAGCACATGCTCGTTCACACCTCCTGGCCCATAATATAGACTGGTAGATGTATGAAACAGGTCTGACAAGAAGTCTGGAGTGATAACACCTTGACTTGGGTGCTCCATCCAAACACAAACACAAACACAAATACAAACACAAACACAAACACAAACACAAACACAAACACAAACACAAACACAAACA
>JAZGVS010000740.1:0-12475 GCA_037356235.1 Bacterosira constricta
ACGATACGCTACCTACCTTAACTTCCTCCATTTTGTGTAGCGGCCGGTCCAGCCAAGATTAAAGTCCCTAACTAGTCCAAGCAGGAAATCCTAGCTTGTATTGAAAAGTAGGCCCCCATCCCAGAGACAATGCTTGCACATTATCGCCACTCGCTTGTGTGGCTGTGCTATCGACCTTTGCAAGTGTCAGCTCGCCAAAAAGGACGAATAAAACAACAGTTACAAACCTGTGCGTAGAGAAGTTCATACCAGCCTATTTAGGTAGAACGCATAGCAAGAAATAAAAAAATAAAAAAGCTATCAACTTTTGACTCGTCCTTTTACTTTTATTTAAACAGCACTTCAATTTACAATTCAAATCTTACGTATCCTAGGATACTTAGTATCCCACATAGGAATAGTAGGAACAAGTATTGTTACCAGTAGAATAAGTAAGGATACCAGAAATGATACCAATCGATTCTGTAATTCTTGAATTTAGAATGTCTAGTCTTCATCTTCCAGATCGTCCATCACAATGTTGATATTACAATACCACTTATATTGGCAATCTCAGTCAAATTTGATGCAAACATGGCCATTACGGCCATGCGCGGATGGACACTATCCAAAGCCTCTGTATGCTGATTGCTGATCTGCAATAGTGTTAGTATTCCAGAGGTATACCTCGAAACAATTGCTCAACTATCTTAGCCGTAACTTAATGTACGGCCCATCCTTTCCAGCCTCACTGAGTAAGGTACATGCATACGCGCACACGCGGATGGAGTGATATGGAATTAATTTCAGCTCCATATCAGATATGTTGGGCTGCACCATTCACACAACTAAACACAAATATGCTGTGACATCTGTACCAGTGAGATACCGGATACCTTTATTGTCTTTGTAGATACATAAGTACATGGTCATCCGGTTCTGTACTTACTAAGACTTCGACTCGGGCCACAATATTGAGGCCTAACTCAATTAGGCAGTACTGTGAGAAGTCACGTACACGTGAAAAAGATTTAATCTGGCCATTCATACGATTCTTCTGTACATCACATTCAGTGCCTATCTTCTTGGCCTTATCGAGTTGTGTCAATGGTTGCCAGATACGAGCTCCATCCGAATCAAAGACGGATTTTTTTGACTGTGAACGCTCGGACTACTTTTGTGTCATCAGGCGAGACATAGTACTTTATATCCTTTTTCGTATCCATGGCGAATTCTTGCTGGCGAAAGCCACCAAAACATCCCAATCCCACGAAGTCATATACCGCAGCTTGGAAGCTCAGCTGGTCCTCTTGTGCCAGATCGTGCATCTTGACAATCATCTTGTCAGTCAACGGGTCACGCTTTGCTGGCGCCTTTTCAAACTTTTCTTGCGCACGCAAGAGCTTGGCGGCATCAGAGTTGTCGTCCTTATCGTATGGCTTGTCATAGCCTTGATCTGTGTAATGATCGTTCACCGTATCCAGGTAACCTGAAACTATCCCATAGTGCAAGCAAATTTGGTGCCTAAATATTTCCTCCTTCGGGAACTGATACTCAACAAAGACAAGCACTATTCATAGGCAATTGCACAGGTGTAGTTGCACTCACCGATGCTACTCAAACTGGAGGCATCAACACTGCCTTCAGCTTCAGTAGCGCCTGGACCCCAGGCCCTGTCATCACAATATTGATCATTCTAGCTCTGAATTGAACTGGATTTGCAGTTTGCAGTCATATGTGTTTACATAAGAATAAAAATATCAAATAAAAAGCTAAACAGATAGGTTTTAGGTTTAGATTAAGAATTCATGTGACTTTTCTCTGTCCATTATTACTTCTTATTTTTTGCAAACTTCTTTGCATGCTTCACACGGTCTTTCTCCAACTTCTTCTTCGCACTCTTTGTCAACTCAGTCCCATCTGCCAAATGTGTTGGAAGGCCAGTATCATCAAACTTGCTATACTTGCCGTCATATTCCGGCGCCAGTTTAAACAAGTCCTTTGGATCGATGGTCATCATTATATCCCGAGCCGCTGCAGCACTGCGTTGCTGCTCTGCCCGCTTGCGCTTCTGCTCCGCCTCCACATCATCAACCTTCTTCACTGTCTTGTCTTCTTTTAAGCTCACTGTGCGATTGAAAACGAGTTTCCCTTCCTTGGTTTTGGAGTCAAATGTGGTGTCAATGTCCACCACAAAGTAACCCACACGTTCGAATTGAAGCGCCTGGTTTGACTTCCATTTGTCCAAATTGCTCTTGTCGACAAGGGACAATACGCTGGGATCAATCATGGCATTCGGGTGGATAATTTCACTTTCAGCGTTAAGCTCCTCTTCCCAACGATCGGATGGCTCAGGCTCTGTAAATAGGTGGTTATAGATTCGGACTTCACACGCAATACCATCTGATGGAACCCACGTGATGTACGATTTGGGTTTGGGCCTTCCTTCGGAATTGTCCAAGTGGCATTTGAGCTCCTTGATCTTTGCTCCATCTTTGACAACTTCGTCGCAGATGAGATTTCCGCCATGATACTTCAGACCCACAGGTTTGCCAGGCGTCAATCGATAGAAATTGGGATCCTCGTCTAATCGAAAATCCTCTGAATCAATGTACATTGTTTCAGTAAGAGTGACACTGTGGGACCCAAGTGTTGCATCAGTAGGCGAGTTCTGCACGTCAAAAGTCATGCCCCCCTCTCCTGCCTTGGCAGCTTCCTCGGCGAAGTTGCCAATGACCACTTTAATCGGCTCCAACGCTGCCATGGCACGTCGAGTAGTGTCTGCCAATGTCTGACGTGCCACCTGAAACAACTTGTCCATCTGCACAACATTCATTGCCCGCGTGGCACCAACATCATTGCAAAAGGTATTGATAATCTCCTTGGTATACCCCCTCCGACGTAAGCCACTAATTGTGGGCATGCGTGGGTCGCTCCATCCCCGGACGATGTTGGCCTCAACCAATTTAAGCAATCGTCGTTTGCTCAACACAGTGTAAGCCAAGTTAAGACGGGACATTTCATACACATTGGGACGGAACATGTCTAATGCGCAAAGGATCCAATAGTAGGGCTCCCTACGAGTCTCAAATTCCAAAGTGCAGATACTATAGTCAATGCGTTCCAACGAATCACAAATTCCATGAGTAAAATCGTAGTTTGGGTAAATACACCATCCCTTGCCCGCATGAGGGTGAGGAGTGTATCGAATGCGATACGCCACCAAATCATACATGTTCGGATTGGCGCTCTCAAAATCCATCTTCAATCGCAAAGTCATAGTGCCCTCAGCATGCAACCCCAACTTCATCTCCTCAAACAACTTCAAATTCCTTTCTACGGATGTATCCCTATTCCTACCCGGCAAGATGTCGGCACTGGGAATTGGCGCTTCCACATCAGGATCCTTCCCAACGGACCGTGCTGCGCAACGGCACTTAGCAAGGTCGCGCTGAGCTTCCATCTCTGCCTTGGTCATGTCACACACATACGCCATCCCCTTATTAATCAACTTGACAGCTAATTCATAGAGCGTTTGGAAGTTGTCCGAGGAGTAAGTCGTCCGCTCCGGCTGCCATCCCAACCACTCCAAATCCCTTCGAATCGAATCAATGTACTCGGGACTTTCTGCATCGGGATTGGTATCATCATACCTAAAAACCGTACGACGATTTTCGATTGGCACTCCCAACTTTTCAAACGCCAATCGAAAGTTCATGTTCATTGATTTGGCATGACCGATGTGAAGGTAGCCATTGGGTTCGGGGGGAAACCGTGTGCGGATGATGCCCTGGTTGATGATGGCATGTTCGGCTTCAAGTTCGGGCGTATTCTTGGCCCATTCGAGCTCGCGGGCGGCGAGGGCGTTGCTCGTGGCAATGGTTGTGGTAGCGGGTTGTTCCGTCGCCATGGTTGTTTGGTTGATAATATAAGTGCCGACGAGATAATGTGTGATGGTGGCAAAGACGCTGTTTGCATGCAGTGTTATGTATTTTTTTGTGCTGTTGCTTGCTCGCTGCTTGCACGTCTGTTCTAAAATATTGGGATTTGCGGTGCAGACTGCGCGTTGCAGATCGGCGGACAGACGATATCTGTTAGCTAGCTGTGTTTTGAGTTTGGAGGATTGAAGCAACCGTGCGTAGCTAGCATTACCACAGATTACCACTTCTCCAATACTCCTACCTATTTCACAATACTGATTGTATAAGCAAAAATGTAATACTATGTGCAATGCAAAGGAATTTATTTATATTATGATGAAACAAATAATATGTGATCTTTGGGATCTGAGTAAGGCATGTAGATGGAAACATGATAGGAAATGGGAATTTTGTTTGACAGCGTCACCCATGAAGTGCACTGATATGCATACCATTTTGCGTGTCAACCAGCAGCTTTACCATCAATCCAATTGATAATTCCAGCAATTCTCTTCTTTGGAACACTTCTAATAAAAAATGGTTGAGGTATCTGTGGCCCTACTGCAAAGCCAACAGCATTCATTCCCTTTGATCTTCTTAGGAACGGTTCGATCACTCTGGTACGCGAAACCAAAAGATACAAATCTTCTTTTGGATCATATAAACTCAATATACCATCATTGGTCATTGCTGCAAAGGTCTTTCGAACCAGCCTCTGAGCATTTGCCTCTGGCGAGGTTGTTGATGCGACTATCTCACTGGCAATGGAAACCAATTCTTCATCCTTGTATATTGATTCAAAAGTGAAGAGTAATGGTGGAGGCATCGAATCTGACGACACTCCGAATAGATCCATGCAATCTTCCGTAGCAGAGGGACAGAGAGAGTCAGAAGAGCGATGCAGACGAGCTTCCATATCGAGCAATCGATTCAGTAGAGCTTCACGAAACTGTAAACTGGGGTCAAGAAGTGCTTCCAAGGTTGCCTCACAGTGACAATAAAAGAACGAACTTCGAAACCGCCGTGGCGTCTGACAGCACTTCCTGTTTAAGACGTCGCTGTTGCCCATTGCTTTGTCCAAGTTAGAGAAGTCACTACTTCCATCACCCAGTATCGAGGAAGAAATTGTTTCTCCAAGTAAAGGCAGAACATTCTTACCACTTCTAATCCTGGAGTTGTTCTTGGTATCATTCATTGCATTGCACTGCTGAGAAAACTCCATACATTTCAGCCAGTGCACTATTTCTCCATTGCCTTGGTTTGCCATCTGTGTTTGTCCTTCTCCAATCAAACATACGGATGATGCATGCACTTCTCTCACACAGCCAAATCTAACTTCCAGGGGAATTGCAGAGTGCTCGGACAGTTTGCATTTATCACTTGTGTACCCTGCTGTCAATGCCTTTATTTTCCCCATCACTTCCAAAGAATCACCAACAACAAATTGGAATCCACGGCGTTTATTGATTGTTGCATGTTCTGGCAACAATGCGGGCAGCTTGAATGCGCTATTGTCACTTTGAGAATTATCCCAGTGTCGACAATCAATGGAACCTGTGCCATCATCGAGCACTATCAAAGTGATGCCGTTTGGGCGTCTATCAATGGCGGTGGCAACCCCCCTTAGTAACACTCGAGAGAGAGGTAAGATGTGCCACGATCCATTTTTACTGCCGTTTGGATCACTCTTTTGCTGGTCGCAGTCACGCGCATCATCACATCTCGCCTCTACATCATCATCGATATCACACATTTGGTTATTTTTGTTTGCCTCAGCTCCGTCATCTTGAACTCTATAACCATCAGAATCCCTACACGAAGAGTCATTACGTTTGACCTCGGTCGGAGCCACAAAGCAATCCACTCCGTTGATTAAAGGGAGCCCAATCAAATCCCCAATCAATAGAGGAGTGTATGACCAATATTGGGGCGAGAGGCCGATCAGACGATAGTCGACGGCTGAAATTATGTCATCGCTGTTGTTTGGAAGCGCATTCAGTGACATTGTTGTGAGTAGGGATTGACGGGGTGCATATTCGTGAAAATCCACGAGACGTCGGTATGATATCAACAGGTACAATATCAACAGAACGGAGAGGCACACGGTCAGCTCAGCAGATAGGGGCGGCTGCGAATAGAGAAAAGGATACCACGGTAGTATCAAACCCATGCCCCATGGCGGTATTGTTGTGTTAGAAGAGGGCAAACACTGCAATTTTTTGAGTGATCTTGAGAGATCTTGAGCTTGAGAGGAGACAGGAGGAGAGCGAGGCGGGGGAGACGGGGAGACTACGATAGCGAAGTAAAATACTCTCTAGCGATATTATGTTAATCTGTCTGTGCTTGATTATTAGTCATCGGTGCTGTATTTTTCGCTAATTTACATCATACTATCGCTGATTTACCGTCAACCTCAGCTCCACCTCCACCAACCCCAACCGCCAACCGCCAACCGTGCACACCGCATCGTCCCAGAGACCCAGATCATCATCTGCATCGACCTCCATCGACACAACAACATCAACACCATGGCGCCGAGCCGACCACCCAGCGGTAGCACTCTCCACTTCACAACGACCAAATATGCAACGTTGATCTCTACGCTATTTTTCTGTTCAGCATGTATTCAACCATTGACGGCATCACCATCATCGCTTCCGACATCCATCACATCATCAGCATCGACGTCACAGTCTCCACCCGCCGGACCGTTCACTGCAGATGCCATTGCAAACTTTCTGAAAAGTCGCTGCGGCGGCTCACATGATTCCAATGATCCCTCGCCGGCCATATGGTCATATGAAGGGAGTCTGACTGATCCCATGACGGGCAAAGTGATTGCAGAGGTTGAAGGAATTGAATTGGTAAAGCCTTTGCCCATGATTCAACCATCTCAGCTATCTGATAATAATGGGCAATCAATGCTGGACAATCTATCTGCAAAGAACTTACTATGCTCGCAGACTAATCCACAATCGTCCAATGAACAATGGGATTCGGCAACTACCATTCTTTCTAGGAGATTATTCTGCTATCGGCGTCCCACTTTGAATGCCAATCCAAATGCCATGCCTGATTCAAATACAGACACTGAGGAATTTTCACCATACAATTCACTTCTAACATCCTTGCGTCTTCGACCAGATGGACCACTTCGTCACGTATCTCCATTGGAGAATATAGCTATATATGATTCTGCAATAACGTACATCTCTAGAAATAACGGCAGGGAGATGGTGGTATTTTCTGAGCGTGGCGGCCGGGGCGATAGTGCCGAGAAAGAAGAGAGCGCGAAGCATTTTTTCATGGGATCTGCACAAAGTAATCCTTCGAGCAAGGGACAATCATCTTCTATATTTGACTTTGCAGTCCATTCTCAAAGAGGAACGTTGAACAGTAAAAGTGACAGTGATGGACCAATGCTACCACCGTTGAAACTTTCCTCTAGCAGCCAAACAGGATTAGAAGAAGTGGTAATTTCACCACCACGATCGCGCTTTCTTCAATTTGGAAAGGGAGATGCTGGTGGAAGCTCATCTGAACGCAAGTATGGATCGGTCCGTGAGACATACACATACTCATTTGATCATGATATGGAGGGAGCTGGTGCCACATCAGACCAAAACAAGCTTGGCTTTTTTGTTCGAATGAAGGAGCAAATAATGGGAGTGAAGACAGCGGGAAAGGAATTGCCACAATTATCACCACAATGCACACTCCGGTATACGCGCTACGGCGAGGCGCCGCCGTGGTACGCTCCCGGACGGTCCTGCACCTTAGAACTGCGAGGTAAGCGTGTCACACTACCAACTTCTGATGATTTGTCGAATAGTAAGGGAGATACATCAAATCCTTTGGCATTATCACAACATCTGCCATCGTTGGCATCGTGGGCATCATCGAAATGTAACTTTTTGTCAGGCTGGCCTAGTGTTTTTTCAAACACCCACCTCATGAGACAATATTACCAACTGCCTAAAGAGTCAGAAACTGAATTGGCATTCCAAGCTGTTGAGCTATTCTGCAATGAGAATCAACTCTCAATGAACTCATTGGATGATTACCCCACCACAGAGCGTAAATGGTTGTCTTATGCAGAAAACAAATTAACAAAGGCACAATCATGTATGAAGCGCCTTTCAAAGTCGTTCATTGTGAGTGAGTTACCGAGAACATCACCGAATCCAGATCGGTAGACCAGCTAATGTAACGAAATTAATGGTTACAGCAAAAATGAATTGCCAATAATAAAATACTACTGAGAATCATTTTCACTTGTAGTCAAACATTCCTCACAGATCAACTACCGACTATTTTATGCTGTGACCAATATTGTGGCCCATACGAGATAAACAATTCTTCACCTGCAACAATGTCTCGTTGCGACACCACAGGACAATACCAGATCCCTGCCTCAGTACTATGTTCAAATTTCACATTGCAATGATCATCTCTCATAATATCATTGATGTACCTCGCTAATACATCCATAGTTGGAAAAGGGTCCACAAAACCATCGTTTCGCCGATCGGATTTTGGCAATCCATTTTGCAATTTCAGTATATATGATCGATCCTTTAACCGTTTTTGAGATTGGTAATGATGCCGATAGCCCGTGTAGTAACATACAATCACTCCTTTTGGGATTGGTGCTGTTGCAAACAGTCCATTTCCTGCACCTGCAATGGTTGATGGAGCCACTTTCAAGATTTCTTCGTAATCTCCCAGAGGGTGAGGTGGTAAGTTTGTATTCAGATCATCCTGGGCTTGAATGCTACGCAGAAGAAGTTTGTTCAAATCGTCAATCTCTGATCCGAATAAATCATCGTCCTTCTGTTTATGGGCCGCAAGGTTCAAAGAGGAGGAAAGACAAGGTCTTACTCCTAGTTCATGCCACTTACAAAGATTTTGGACCCGTCGCGTTTGGGCTTTGAATAATTGTGGATCATGTGATTGTCGTTCCTGCAGATGTTGGCCATCTGGCATGTCAATGGGTTTTTGCAGCTCTTGCTTTTCGTGCTTCTGATATGTTTCAGGAATAGTTTGGGGCATGTTGGTCGAGCATTTCACTTGATCAGATCCTGCAGGCACATTGTCACCAAAGTCCACACCAGAAAAATCTAAAAATGCGAAGGCATTGTCACTATCGATAGATACGTCGGAGCAGCTTTCATCGTCATCTGCTTTCGAAGGCTCCATGCTAGAAATGAAGGGTAATGGATCAGATAATGGGTGGCAAAAATGATTTTGGTCGGGGTATCTTTGCGGTGTTCTGTTCTAGTTGCAGTACTTATTATTATTATGGAGCAGTAAGCTAGCTGGAGCAAATAAAACGAGAAACGAGGTGGCGTGATGTGTTTGGGTGGTTGCGTTTTGTTTGGTGTGTGCGTGGGCCGTGGGTGTGGGCTATGGTACCCACCTACCTTCCACTTACGATACCTCCTATTATCATACCTGCATACATAGAGAGGATCTAATAAGCAGACATGCTACCAGCTAAAGTTGAAGAAAGGTCCGAGCCGAGCTGGTATTCGTATGGCAATGTAGGAATATGTAATCTTTTGAGAAACTCGGCTTTCATCTCGAATAATGAGAAAATCTCAGGAAATACTCACGAATTTGGACTTGCTGCCGACTCAACCGCCGCTGACAGCGAGCGAGGAGCAGGCTAATAGTAGGTACCGATCCGGACGCCGAGTGAAGATCGACAACAACCCAAAACTGTCCAGTGGCTATCGCTCTCATAAATCAAATAACACCGTCTTCGACACCATAAAAACTACTACCAATCACCATGATCATGAACATAGCTCTTCGTAGCATCCTCGCTTCTGCGGTACTCGTTCTCCTTGCGACACCAACGCACGCCCAGCAACGCTTGCGCGCATTGGCGAGTGATGGGTTGGAATTTGGTGCGGTCGAATCAATGTCCATGGATGCAATGAACACGCTCGCGAATCATGGGTTTCTCAATCGTGACGGAAGGGATATTAAAGTGTTTGACCTAGCGGCGGCTCTCGAAGGCGCATTCAGAGTCTCCGCCGTAACTCTGACGAATGGCCCGATTGCAAGTCTAATCGCTTTAAATATCACCGGGATGGACGCTGATGGAGATGACACCCTTACCCTCAGTGCTAAATTTCGAGTTGACCCCCCCGGCCAAGAGCACGACTCAAGTTTTGCACGCCAGGACTTTGATTCTGGCGTAGACGACAGGGAACCTTCTTCAGAGCTCATCAGCACTCTTCTTGATTCTACCACTCGAGAAATCCTACAACCATTTGAGATCATGCAGTACCAGCGCAGTCGGGTCGAGAATTCTTGCGACAGGCAGGTTGAAGGAATGGAGAGGTTATATACCGCTGCTCATAGGGGTGGAATGGCAATTCAGGGGGCCCTTCTTTTTTCTCTCGCTCAGCTTAGAGAAGAAACAGCTTACATCTTTCTTAACAAAGCCAACCTCCGTTCGATCCTTGAATTGCAAACATTCCCCGACAACTTTGACCCTGATTCAAATTTCTTTGTTGATTACTCAGATGGCTCCCTGGAGGATGACATCCGCGACGCATTCAGGGCAAATGTCGAAGAATCCATTACTAATTTCTGCTCCGACAGTAACAACTCGGAGGAGAATGATGAGCTTCTGTTGGATCCTTTTTTTGGTCCAAATTAATGAATACATGACAGCATCTCTCGCGAATTCCAAGCCGATCCATGCCCTTCCTGTCGCGCATTCTATTGACACTGGTATTTTATTTTCATCAGCGAGAAGTTTTGCGTGTGTGCTCTTACCATCTGTCAGTTGATTGACTATGGTTGCAGCCTCAAGGAAGGTTAATTTGTACCTTTTGTGATTGATGATCTGCCAATTGTTGTGGTGATATTTTGAATTGTCTGCCTTCATCTTTATTCCGGCAAATCATGTGATGACAGTTTAAATAAATATAAATGTGAACTTCCTACTCCTCATGTGTATTGTACAAGTTGTTAGATTGAATGATGGAGCGCCAAAAAGTCAAGTAAGTAGTCACTTCTTTCTATCTCGCATAAAGCATGAAATACACCATTACTTGATATTTGTTGTAGATTCGTCATTTGATTTGTATCATACCTTTTTGGCTTTTTATTCTTCTGTTGAGAGTCATGCTGATTGTGCATCCAACAAAAGTGATTGGCGAATATATTGTATGTGGTACGATGTAGTATCTTTTATGTTCTTCTAGCTGGATTCCAATCAAAACATCAGCACAGTATTGTTCTACAGATATCAATCCAGTAAAATCAAGATGGCTGAACAAAGAGTACTTTTGCATACCAAATGGCGAGTGTCATAGCGTCTATGGTTAGAATTAAAGTCTAAGATAATTGATATTACCTGTGATGGCTCTGCTACTACTGTCTTTGCTGCTGTCTTCGGCTCTTCTGCTGTTGCCTTTTGCGCTGCTGCTAGTTTTGCCACTTGCACTGCTGCTAGGTTTTCCTCTCTATATTTGTCTAACAGCGCCGACGCTTTTGGTGATGGCACTGCTACTGCTGCTGTCTTTGCTGCTGTCTTCGGCTCTTCTACTGTTGCCTTTTGCGCTGCTGCTAGTTTTGCCACTTGCACTGCTGCTAGGTGTGCCTCTCTATATTTGTCTAACAGCGCCGATGCTTTTGGTGATGGCTCTGCTAGCTACTGCTGTCTTTGGCTCTTCTACTGTTGCCTTTTGCGTTGCTGCTAGTTTTGCCACTTGCACTGCTGCTGGGTTTGCCTCTCTATATTTGCCTAACAGCGCCAACAGCTGTGGCGATTCCCTCTTTGGTTCGCCATTGTCATTGCTGCCATTCTCATCGCTAATTTTGCTCGCGCTGTCATAGTCCAAAGGCGGCAAAGACGAAGACGTAGTTGATGTTATTATCGTCGGCGATCGCGGCGGTGATTCCATAGGCATTGATACCCCGCCGTGGGTGTCAATGAGGTTGCGAACGATCCCTCCTCTGTTTGGATTGTTTTTAGAGAGTCGCTCATCTTCTCTCGACTCTTTGGCGTCTTGGATTGTTAGTGACGAAGTAATTGCGTTGACGCATCTGGGTAAGAGTCAGGAAAAATTTACTGTGCTGGTGATGGAAGACGCTGCTGTTGCTATTGCTTTTAATGATAATCAACAAACAATGCTCACCCTAATTTTCGTTTGTGTCATTCATGTTCAATTTCATTGTCATTGATAATAATTCGTAGAGCAGTGAAGAGCGGACGACATGATGTTGCGGCCACCAGGGATCACAAATAATAATCACAACATGCCACAACCCACAACCCGCAGCGAGACACGCCCACAACTATGTTACCTACCTACCTACCTCTTATGTATTATCACACCTCTCTACATACATTGATAGGATCTAATAACCAGACATGTTACCAGCTGAAGTTGAAGAAAGATCTGAGCCGAGAGCTGGTATGTCAATGTAGGAATATGTAATCTTTTGAGAAACTCGGCTTTCATCTCGAACAATGAGAAAAGCTCAGGAAATACTCAGTAATTTGGACTTGCTGCCGACTCAACCGCCGCTGACAGCGAGCGAGGAGCAGGCTA
>JAZGVS010000741.1:0-12469 GCA_037356235.1 Bacterosira constricta
GATGTACTGTACGAACTCGCTACTCGTAGCATTATTTAATATTTATTCCTACGTTGGTATGTTTCTGTATGCAGTCTCCCGCGTAAAATGAATGGTGGCGAGTGCTACCTACGGAGCGGAAGTCATATGTAAGGTCCGAGGAAACGTAGAATAATACGGCAGCCTAATCGGTAATCGGCCATTGTGATGTCACAATTTCCGCCTCCTCCCGCCCAGCTCCTCCTCCAATAAATAACAATAACACATAGAATTCTTCAACGCAACAATGCACCAATCAAACGATGGTAATAATCCTTCTGGCGATCCTTCAAGCGCCCCCGAGGCCGAGCCTCCTTCAACTCCCTCAGAATCAGAAACAGACCTAAGCCCCCATCAAATAATGGCAATAATGAACGCCGCCGACGACGTTGGGCAGCCATCGACAGGGACATCATCTACATCTACAACAGCAACAGCTCAAAACGATATTTCCGCAGATGTACAAGGAAATGCTTTCACTGACGGTGACGAGGCGGCATCAAATAATCAGATGATAAAACAAAGAGTTTTACCAGGCCCAGATGGCACTGAACTCGGTGCGGTGACAGTAGACGAGCAAGCGCCGCAACTCAACAGGCGATTTTATCTGGGTCGAGACCGCCCTTCATTTGTTGCCCGCATTAGACAAGCAAGGCAGGAGCGGGCATGTGATAGGAGGAGGCAGGAGGCAATTGATGCAGGCGATACTGTGGAGTTGGAGGCGCAGATGCCCCACAGTGTACCGCAGTCAGTCGAGTTCGAAGAAGGGAGAAGCTTTGCAATTAGAAGGATGTCGAGCATGTTCGCTAGCGTGTCTGTGGGTAATCCGAATGAAAGCCTGGTGTCAGCCACCTTGGTCGAAGGAGAGGTGTTTGAAGCGAAACAGGTTGGATTTTTCGAACGTCATTGGAAAGAATTTGCGTTGCTCATGTTGTGTTTCTTTTTGGTGATTATGGCTGTTTTGTTAGGTGTATTTTTGCGCGAGTCGCAAGACGCAGATGGGTCAGCGCAACCATCAATGCAGCCATCTTCTCCCCCCTCATTCACTCAAGGGCCAACTCTTGAAATAGTGCAGACCAGAGGACATCTTCTTTGTGGTTTGCCAAAGTCAGTTATAAAATCTGGAGAGGATCTTCGTCTTGACTTGGTGAGTTGTTACTTCTTCGTGTTTGTATGTACTGCCGTCTTCGCCCCAAACATTTCAACTTATTCATAATTCAATTTCCAGTGTCGTGCATGTGCTGCTGTTCTATTCCAAGACCCAAACAACTATGAGGCCGTTCAGGTGGATTCCACCACTCGATTTGAGCAGCTTAATGACAGGTCTGTTGACCTATTATTATCAACTGACACACATACTGTTGAAAGAGAAGTCAGGGAGGTAAGCCATCCCACATTTATCATCATTATTTCTGCTCAATCAATCTCATCATGTGGAGACACCTTCTTAAAAGAAATCTACAGGGTTTGGGTTCACATTCTCAAGTCCCTACTATTACGACGGTCTGACTTATTACGGAAAAGAGGTTTTTGTAAGATGCGCCGAAGATTTCAAGCGGTTTGGGGATTGCTCCCCACTTCGCATATGTGTTAAGAATTCTACCACTCATCGTATTATCATTGAGTCTTCTTTTCCCCCATACTTCATTATTGTTGGATCTTCCCTTTCTGAAATGAATGACATGCTGTTGAATGGGACATGCAATGTTGTTGCAAGTAATCGGTTAATTCTCTCAAAATTTTCAACAAGGGGATTTGTTTTGGGGGATGGAACGTCTGTAAAAGAGCCTCTTGCTATTGTTACAAGGAAAGATGATCGTGAATTTTCAGATATCATCAACTGGGTACTTCAGGCAATCTTTTATGGAGCGGAACAAGGGCTGACAAAGGACCCATTACCTCCTTGTCAAAATTATACCGCAGCAGTGGGTAACATTTCGACTTTGCGTGTATCAGACTTGGACTTCTTAAATGCTGTATATTGCGTGGGCAATTACTTCGATCTTGGTGGTGAACAACCACCGAACAATCGTGGTATGAACAATATTAACAATGGAACAACCGGAATACTCTATGCCATTCCTTTTGGTGAATTGGATAGCGAAGGTACGGATGGTCTTGATGACATCAATATGAGAGCTACTCTTTTGAATCAGTTTAGGAATGAGAGAACACAATTAAACTGTGGAGTTGTTGTCCCTCATAACTCTACTGAGAATATCGAAATAGCTGGTATGAGTGTGACTTATTGTCGCACCGTGGCGGCTGCTTTATTCCATGGTGATTCCGAAGCAGTGAATTTGCTCAACTTCACCGAAAATGATGACAGTTCCTTTGTTGCACTGGACAATGGAACAATAGATGTACTTGCTGGGGCCAAAATCAAACTAGAGTATGATTTTGCAAGCCCATCGCTTCCTGGTTTTGTCTTTACTACTCCTTACTACGATGGAAGCGAAACTGCGAGGTAAGAGATTTGTGGATGAAGCCAATCAGACATTTTTCCAAGATATTATTGCTCAAAGTCGTTTGTATCTTCTTAGTGATGATATCAGTTTCTTCTCATTGGCAACACGTGAAGATGATGCTCTATTTTCTTCATTTGTCAACTGTGTAGTACTGGCAACCCTTCACGCAGTGGAACATGGCATAAAGAAGAGAAATAGCATAGAAATGCCAATTATTTCCTTGCTTGGCCCTAACTTCAATTGGGCATTAAGGGATGCCGTTGGCTACAGTGGGAACTATAATCAAGTTTATCAGAGACATTTTGTCGACGTTAGCGACACACACAGGGGAAGGAATATGTTGAACGAGAGGGGTGGTCCACAAATCCATTCCGTTCCTGGCCTTAAGATTAGTGGTTAATTTATCATAACAATAATGAGAGATACAAATCTTAGATTTATTGTAACAGGGTATTATTCGTTCTTGTCATGCGTTTTGGGGCTATCACATTGTAAGGATAAGTCATTTTTGACAATTGCCGAACAAACATCCATCACCTCGAATGAAAAAGGAAGACATCGCAAATAAGCTGTAATAACCGCTATGGATGAGCAAAATGGAACAATAAGATTATCCGCTGGGAAGTTCAGTGATACATTCCAAGTGAACCAGCAGATGAAACAAGCATGCGCATTGATGATGATTTTTGAATCATTGTATTGAGGTGTCACAGTAGTACCTCCCTCTCCAGGTATTTGTCCTGTTTTATTCCAGTAACTGGTTGAGTTCTGAGCCATAATATCATGCGTTCCAAAGGCCATCACGGCAAAAAATGCTGGAAGCAATATAGTTAGAACACAAATGATCATCTCATTATGGTGCCCACCAATCGCCCCAGCATTGCTGTTCATTGCGGCTAAAAAATCATCATAGGAATCCAAGTTGCTCTGTCCCCAATGAATAGTCAAGGAGAAAGCATACAGAGCTTTTCCAAATGTGGCCTTCACTAATGATAGAAAAATAACAAGCAATAAGCTTCTTCTTCTTTCACAATCCACAGGGAGAAGGTTTGCAAGCAAGAATGACCAGATGTATCAATATATGTAGTAGAGACGATATGAAACAAGACGAAGCCATGGATGTCCAATTCCAGGCAAGATCCTCATTTGCAAGTATGAAAATATTGATGATGTAGCATACTCCTGCTGTCAATGGTAATACTGTCAGTGCGAGGATGCATAGATGTTGCATACACAATTGTATAAGTATACCTCTGAATGACTTTTCCAATGACAGTCTATTCCTTCCTGCAGAAATGTTGTAAGGTATGATATATTTGTCGCATATTGCAGCCACGAAGGAACACACCCCATGAACAATTAAGAAATAAATCAATGTTGCAAGTTGTGATAGTACTACTAGTTAATAGTACATGGACTGTTCCAAGAAGCAGTTGACATTCTTGCCCATAACATGCTGGGTCTCAACCCAATGGAGAACATAATAATTGTCGCATCCAGGTCACCAAGAGTACAATGAAAGGAATAGTGAGTAGACTCAGTGTCATATCAAATATCTTTTCAGTAAGCGATCTGTGCTTGTTCTTTCAAAATGTCCATGACCTTGCCAAAAAAAATGCAAAATTATTGGAACTATACACAACTTCAGTAGAGATTTGAGATGATATGGTGCAAAAAGCTGAATTGACATTGTCCTCCAATAACCTTTCTCTTGCAATAGATTCATATGCTGGTTGATATTACCCTCCTGAAAGGATGTAACATTGAACTCCTGGTGTTTTTTATCGGAGCCAAAGCCAACTTTTCCTCCATGTATGATGCTTCGAGCGACATCTAAGAGTTCTGCAGAAACTAGACCTTGGTCAGTTACAATCACTAAAGAGAATATCACCTCATGGACCACTTTGAGCAAATCGTAACACTATACAATAGCAGGGTAGTCCATTCCAAATTGTTCATTTGGTAATGAGGAGCTGCTTTGCGCAATAGACGTCGCAAGAAATGCATCGCTGACAAACCCACCACTATTGTTGTCAACGTCATGGTTTTTGTTTGATGAAGGAACTTGACACATTTCTGGAGGGATCATCTCATCTCTCAATCCTCCTGATATAGAGATCATGGTAACATCACCCTCATCGTGACCACCATCCTTAATGTGTCGTGCAATATCATGAACACCAGCATCCACAGCATAAGGAACTGATCTGAGCGGCGATGCAAGCGTGACAACGTTGCGTATCCATCCATCTCTTACTAAACATGGATGCATTTTCAATGCGATTTGTACAACCCATGCTCCTATGGAGTGTGCTACAATCGTGATACCTTGCTGTTGTCTCCTATTGCCGCTGTCTTCATGATCATGCATCATGCTGTGCATCACTATTGTTGGTAAGATGGCACCCCTTTAAGATAGTTTCAACAGCCCAAGCAAAGAATTCTGCCTGTCGTAACACCAAGGTATGCAAAGCTGCACCTTGTCCATCAAAATCCAGCGCAAAGATACCCATGACAAATCCATCCAAATGCTGTTGAGAAGAAGATGAGAACCAGTCCATGAAATCCTCCGAAGCAACATTGTTATTTGTACCATTCCTTAACCAAGATAAACCATCATGGATTCCCGCCCCAGCCAACAATGATTCATAAATCTCTTGGTCTGATTTGCTCTTGGCATACAGTCCCGTCCATCGTATTCCATGTGCCCCCATTAATTGTGCTTGTGAAAACAATCCCCAGTGTCCATGTAGAGTACGGGATGCCCTTGATGGGGATGCGGCGTGACTCTCCACTGCTTACTGTCTGTACCATTATTATTCAAATGCTTCTTCTTTTCAAGGATGTCATGATCCAAAAGGCACCAATTATCTTCCAGCTCCAAAAGCCTTCCTGATTGTTTTGCTTTCTTTGGATTGGATTGAGAATCGTAATTTTCCACCATGGAGCCAGATATAGGATAGAAATGTTTATGACGAGGATCACGTGCATCTGCAAACTTGAGAAGACGATACCGTTCCGATGATATCAATGACGACGACGAATTATTTGATGAAGAGGAAGATGATGATGGCGGCATCACACGCAGAGGCAAAAACTGAAAGTGAGAGTAAGTCATACGACATTCCTGCCCGTTGTAAAATGCGGGTCCCTCGTGGATCAAGCCCCAGAGGAGGAATGCAATGCTGATGATGCATGATATTGCGGAGGCGAGGATGGTGATGTGCATTCTTGCTGATCCGCTGGCGTTTGATGGGCTGGTTTTGCTCATGGCGAGATACTCGGATTAGACCGATCGATAATGCGGATGGGGATAGGTGATAGGTGATAGGTGGCACTGGGGCGGCCAACGGAATGCGGACTAGCTTGTCGCTTGGTTACGATAGTTGGTGTTGGTGATCGGATTATTTGGTTTTTGCGTAAAATCTTAGAGGAGAGAGGAGACTATCAAGCGAGTTCTTTAGCGATACCTCGGATCTTTGGATCTTTGAACTTTTCTCGAGCCACGTCATAGTAGGTTGAGCGAGCCGCCATGGGATTTTTTTCTGCCGACCATACTCTTCACTACACTCGCCACCTCCTCACACACCACACCATCTTCTCACCCCATACCCCATCCCACCTCGCACTGCCCAATAGCCCAAGTAAACAATACGAGTACTCTGCACCAATACACATCAAAGTATGATGAATTTCTCCCCTATCCAACTCGCAACACTTCTCCTAGTGCTCGTCTCTACATCCGCATTCGCACCTTCCACAAACAATGCCCAAAGATTAACCGCCCTATCCGCAGTCAAAAAGAAGTCAACTGTCAAATTCGACAAGGCCACAGAAAAATGGTTCACCACCGTCCCCGAGGAAATGGAAGGGTCATCCTACGGTCCCGTCGGATCACTCTACCGTGCCGGTCCCAAACCATTCCTTGCTCGCGTTTTTAACGCAGACACGTACGACCAGGCCGTGCTCAAATACATGGCACAGGATGGATGTGACCGGAAAGAAGCACAGGGAAACATGGATGCGTTCCTTGAGAATCCACAGGATTGGGCCTACCAAAAGACGTGTGAGCAGAATGGGTCGTATAAGAAGGATTATGCAAATGCGAATATGGACCAGAAGCAAGTGGCTTTGACTACTGTTTGGGGGATTGGAGTGATTTACTTTTTTGGAAGTTTGGCTTACAATGGTATTCAGGGAGGAGGAATGTCGGACTCCTTCCATCGTACCATGGAACTATTGGGTGTACAATAAATGGATAGAAGTGGGCACTGTCTGTATCTTGTTCTCGTGCGTGAATCAAATTCCAACGAATGCCAAGATACCAAAAGTGATTTAGCTGTCTTGGTCTGTAAGTGTTAAAGATAGCATTATTTGTGAAATTGTCATGGAATAGTTGGAATTGTACATATATATTACTATCGGGAGACAACTAACAATACATTCAACTGGTCCTAATTGGCCATGTACGATAAATAATCATGGTAATCCATCCGCGCCTGATCAACAAACTCAATATCACCATTCTTCAGCAGCAACTTTTGCAAATGTTCCACCTCCTTCTTCGTAAATTCGAGATCTTTTTTATACACATTCATGTGCGGTATATCGATGGGCGTCCATCCAGTCCATTTTAATAACTTGGCCTGGAACGATGCATGATCTGCCACAGTGACGATATCAAAATGTTGATGAAGCAGCTCCATGGCGCGCTTCACCTTGACTTCTTTTGTCACATTGAATGGATTCCTACCGCCAGGACCGTTTGGATAGTCTTCATGGTACCGAGCACCATGAAGGTTGTATAAAAAGAAATCAAGCACGGTGGCCCACAGCCCATCTCCGGTGGGAGATGATAGATAATTCGTCCACTTATCTCGTGTGCTATTATGTTTCCCGTTGATAGTTTTGTACATGGCCATGGCATGATTCAATGGATCTCGAAGCATTACGGTATTGATTAGTTCGCACCCCTGTGCCTCAACATCGTTTCGCCACTTGTTCAGTAGATCCTCTGATTCATTCAAATAAGTGCTCAATCTGTGACTGTGTGCAATCCTCCATTCATTTGGACCGAGGTTTTGGATGTGTTTGCTCATTCCGTCAGCAAATGTGGCTTCACCTTCTTCAGGAGCAGGTTCAAAATTTCCGTCTTGCGTGTTTTATCAAACATAAATAGATCAAATCAGAATGATATAATGAATCATATTTCTCAGCATACAGTCACATTTCATACCTTTCAGTACCATTTTTCCCTGCCATTGGAAATAAGTAATATTTCCGAGTTCAGGTTTTTGATACTTTCTAAACCTATAATTCAATTGTCAAAGAGGTTGAGGTTGGGCGGTCGTAAGAAAAGCATATTTTACGAAAATAGCATCCCTCGATAGTTGATCTTGAATCTTGACTAACCACGTATTTATGGATGCTCCACCAGTGCAGGGGATGTGATAGAAGAATACAACTCCTTTTGTGATTCAATTGTCAATAGGTTGAGCGGTCGTAAGAAAAACATCTTTTTCGAAAATAGTATCCCTCAAGTAGTTGATCTTGACTTACCACAATCATAAGGAAGATTCGTCCTTGGTATAGACCTTCTATCATTTGGTTCAGATATTATTTTCATCTGCGAACTTCTATAGTGTAATGGACTGTCTAGATCATCGCCATCGTGGCCACCATTATATTCATCCGCGTTGCCAGAAGCCAAAGTGGATGAGTGTGCCCGCTGGATGTTTGTCAGCCATGGAGATGCGCACCCCGCGAAAATACCGAGACGGTAGCATACTATGCCTGATAGAAGCGCCGATGCCAGCAGACGACGAACTGCATTGTCACCGCTTTTGCTGCGTTTGGCTTTGGCTTGCACCTGCTGCACCATTATATTCAGCCTTGACTTTGTTGTGGCGTGTGGGTTGCTAGCTCGTTGCTTTGTATCTTTTTTTTCTATGGGACGATGAATTCAGAACTTTGGTAGTAGAAAACACTTTCGCGAAAAAATTGATTTTGAGAAAAAGTAATTGCTACAGAGTGCTAGTTCTGTTTGTCGATTTCCAATGATAAGAAAACTCCGTAATATCCCACCTGGGAATTCCGTACTTAGCGACCAGAATGTCTGTTGTGCGTCGTTACGCGTCCGGCCTGAGACTCTTTTGGAGCGTCGGAGATCTTCTTCGAATCTTGTGTGTCCCATCGCCAAGATATTATTATCGCTAACATAAAGCTGATACTTCCTCTTTTGAGCAATGATCGGCTGCGCCTACAAAAATATGTACGCAAGACGACGACGCAAAGACGATGAATATTGGCGGGAGCACTTTTTATCTTGCTTTTCCCCGCCATTCATTTTTGGCGCGCCACTACGCCGCTGGCAAAGAACAAACAAGCCGCCTCAATTCAACCCAGCGGATCTATCATTTGTTTATCCAACACCAACAGCACAATCAACATCATTTGTTTACCCAACCAACACCAACAGCACAATATTATTGTACAATCAACAACATGCCCAAGTCCAGCAAAAACGTGCCCAAGAAGGGCAAGCGCAAGTCAGCAGCAGCAGACTTAGAAAACGCAACCAATGCCGATATCGAGAGTAGCAGCGGTGCCGAAGTCAACGACAACAACAACAACAACGAAACGGCCGCACAGCAAGATAAACCTCCCGAAAATGCCGACGAAGAAGACGACGGCAATATCATCACCACCACAAAATTCTCCTCCCTCAACCTCCACCCAACCCTGCTATCATCCATAGCCTCCCTAAAATGGGATTTCGCCACACGCATCCAGGCAAAATCCCTCCCAGACGCTCTCAAGGGCAGAGACGTGATTGGTCTCGCCGAAACTGGCTCTGGCAAAACGGGTGCCTTCTCCATACCTATCTTGAATTACCTTCTCGAAAAACCACAAAAGAGTGTGTTTGCCGTCATACTTGCCCCAACGCGAGAATTGGCGTTTCAAATACACGAGGTTGTGGTGGCGTTGGGGGCTGGCATGGGTGCCAACTCGGTGTGTGTCGTGGGAGGTGTGGATATGGCCTCGCAGGCAATTGCACTAGCGCGCAATCCTCACGTGGTCGTTGCCACGCCTGGACGATTATTGGATCATTTGCAAAATACAAAGGGATTTCATCTCCGTAATATCAAGTATTTGGTGCTGGATGAGGCTGATAGGATGTTGAGTATGGACTTTGAAAAGGAGATTAATGAGATTTTGGAAGTTATTCCTGATAGTGAGAGGGGACGACGGACCATGTTGTTTAGTGCCACCATGACGAGCAAGGTGGAGAAGTTGCAACGTGCCAGTTTGGTCGATCCGGTTCGGGTGGAGGTATCGACAAAGTTCCAAACTCCGAAAAAGTTATTGCAAAGTTATCTATTTATTCCTGCGAAGTATAAGGATTGTTATTTGACATATCTCATCAATGAACATGCTGGTCAGTCGATATTGGTGTTCGGAGCCACATGTAACAACGTTCAGCGTCTGGCGATGATGCTTCGAAATCTCGGGTTTCCAGCGATTTGTCTCCACGGTCAAATGACCCAGCCAAAGCGTCTTGGGGCCCTGACTAAGTTTAAGGCGGGAGGACGGGATATTTTGATTTGTACTGATGTGGCTGCTCGTGGTTTGGATATTCCTAGCGTGGATTTGGTGATTAACTTTGATTTGCCTGGACATGGTAAGGATTACATTCATAGGGTGGGAAGGACGGCAAGGGCAGGACGGAGTGGGAAGGCTGTTGCCATGGTGACTCAGTATGATGTCGAGGTATACCAGAGGTTAGAGCATTTGGTAAGTTCCTCTGCACCTTCTTGTGTCTTGATTATATTGTTTGCAGAATACATATTCTCATACTATATAAATATGTTATATCCCACTTCGTAGCTGGGACAAAAACTTGCAGAATGCAAATTTGCGGAGGAAGAAGTCCTCCTGCTTCTAGAACGAGTCAACGAGGCTCAGCGCCTTGCCACCCGTGAATTGAAGGAACAACTTTCCTCGCGTGATGGAAATGGCAAGGGCCGAAGAGGAAAGCGTAATGACGGGGAAGACGGTGATGGTGAATCGGGTATCAGAAATGAGATGAGGCGTGGGTATGCTGGGGGGAGTGGTGGAAGAGGCGGAGGCTTGCATAATCAACGGGGGGGTCAGAGCAGGGGAGGCAAGAAGCAAAAATATTAGATTTTTATTGAACCAGGTGACATTGAAGAAGCAGACAAGTCAGCTTGTGGGTGACCAATTGCCGATATACGATAATACCCATAGCCATTATTATTGTTTAGAGTTGAGACATGGTCAAAGCTCGAAGCCATTGTAAATATATTTAGTGTTAATAGGTTTACGTTTTTGGTTCTTTTTTGTGCTGTGAGTGGATTTCGCAGATCAGTACCTATCATCGCCACACGCACTCCAGAGACAACTGATAGATAGGGAAGCCGTAGACTGATCGTGTGCAATCCATGATGCTGCTTCTTCTTTTGTACAATAGTAAAATGTGAAAACGTGAAGTCTTTAGATGTAATCAAAATAATGGCTTGTGAAACTACGAATAGAAGAGGTCATGCTAGATTAACCATGACTACTTATCTACACCGGACTTTGTGCGCAGCAGTAAAAGAGAGATTAACCATGACTACTTATCTACACCGGACTTTGTGCAGCAGAACAAATCTAGACTTCATAAAGGCAGGTGGCACCAATCTTGCCATGTGCTTTTACTCCATTTCATTCTTCCATATCACTAGACACAATTTTTTTCAATGTAATAGGGACGGTGATCATTGATCATTGCTGGGTACATTGTAAGAAAAAACTGCAAAACACCCTTCATGACAGTGTAAGCTCCACACAAGACACGGCATGCTTCCCTGCCTTTGGAACTTTCTTGGTCAATCTTGACTTTCCTAAGAGCAAGCTCAATCATTGTAGTAGCTTCCTTCAGTTCGTAGTAGGTGATCAAGACACAAATGTTGTGAATATTTTCTCTGTGAGTCTCTCAATTCTCGCCTCCCATTGCTTCGTAAGAAATCAGCAGATCACCTTCCCTCCTTGCTGTGCCAGGAACTCCATTGATCATATTCTCAATTTCTGTTTGGCCCTCCAAGCTAATACTATCCATACGTAAGTAAATGTAAGTGAACCTGAAGCTTTCCAATGACGGGCAATCATTAAATGCTCCCTCTCCGATCGTTTGGAGCCCCTCGTTAAGTTTCACGTCCCTCAAATCACCACAATTACAGAATGCTTCATCGCCAACCTCGGTAACAGTGGAAGAAAGAGTGATGCTTTCCAATGACGAGCAACCTTGAAATGCTCGTCGCCCAATCGTCTATCCCCTCATTGAACACCACTTTCCTCAATTTGCTGCAGGATGCAGGAACCAAATGCCCAAGTATCAAACTTAAAGACAGTAGGAGGAAAATTCGATGAATGTCAATGCTGTGCAACTGCCAAACGCTCCGGACCCAATTATCCATACTAGCCCCTCGTTGAGTTCTACCTTTTTCAACTTAGCGCAGTCACTAAATGCATACTGACAGACCTTGATGACAGTGGAAGGAAATTGGATGATTTCCAATGATGTGCACAAATTGAACAATCACAAAATAATCACAACACGCGCGCCATTTTTTTCTAGTCTGTCCGTCATTTTGGAGAATAATGGACATTTTCGAGTGTATGGTTCAATAGTCTATCAGAAGTATCTAGAGTGAAGAGGTCAATTCTATTTTCAAAAGTGAACCTGGTTTGGAGAGCGAGCGAGGAGCGAGCAATCCGTCGCTCGTCGTCATTGTTTGTTGGTATCTGCGCTCTATACCGTCAAGCCTATTGTTGGGCCACCAGCAACCAGCATTCAGCATTTCCAATTTCCAATTTCCATTCACCATTCACCTTGCACCTTGACCTTTGACCTTGACCTTGATATATTGCTTTGTTCAGGTTCAGGACCAGCTACTTCAGCCATGGTTCTCGACGACACG
>JAZGVS010000742.1:0-16020 GCA_037356235.1 Bacterosira constricta
AAGGGAGCAGATGGAATACGAGAGATACAAAATAGAGCAGTAGAAAATACAGAGCTGAGAGCAATCGAAAATGAAAAACATCGTAACCGCGTGAGTCTTGATCTTAACGCCTTGTTCGAACAAACTTAGATAAATCTTTTGCTTGACTCGAGACTCGGCTTGAGACCGGACATTTTTATCACTGTTGTGAGAGTAGTATTGAAAAAGTTGGAGATAGAGTTGAAAATTCTAGTTAATTCAAGTTAGTTGGTTTACTGGATTATTTGCATCACTGCCATTTCAATCTTCCTGAATATTTCAAGCTTTCTTTCCATTGACGAAGGGTGTTGTGTGTCGAGCAGTCTAGGACATATGGAAGATACAACGCACATGATGAATCCTCCATATTCCATTCCCCCCTGCACACATTGAGTAATTTCTTTATTTCATGCACTCTTTATTTTATAAAGCCGACTATCGTCCTCTCACCTACACGATTGCTAAAAAGATGAATGATTTGTAAACCATACGCACCAGTCAATCGTTTTGCTTGTTCTTCAGCCAACTTATCAAACCGTTCCTTGCCATGCCCGATGTTACACTTGATAGTCAAAACGAATGCTGCATCTGGCTGCAATATCCCACTCTCATGTGCGTGTAAAAATACGTCTACTTGCTTGGGTATGTCTTGAACGCACATATCACTCACCCAAAGTGCCACTGCATTATCCTGTTTAGTCAACATGTCACGTAGTTCTGGAATCGCCTTGGCCGCTGTCATTTTCATATGATGGACATTGGGCAAAGATGTTATGGTGTTATCCATTTCTCCAGGATCGATCGAGTAGACTTCATCGCAAGCAGTTTGTTCAATGAGGTATTTACTCCAACCACCAGGAGCTGCACCGCAATCCACGGCTATAATCGGTTTGTTGCAGCTATTCTTTCTCTTTGATCCCGGGCCTACCACTTTTGAAAATGGAAAGGAGAACCCAGCCACTTGATCGTTTTGGTATCGATACCTCTCAAACGCTTCTGACAACTTGTAATACGCTCTACAAATATTATCCGAGTTGGGTACTGTATGGACGGGCGGTGCAGATTGCCCCACGGGTGAAATACCAACAAGAAATGTCCCACTATTCTCCTTGGCTGTTTTGATATTTGTTCCATTGTCAATTTGGACAATGCTCAAAGTGTGTGTTTGGTTTGTGGGAGAAATGTCCAATTCTTCTTCTGGGATGGAATTGACATCGAGCAGAGTGGTCAAATTTGTCACGACTTGACGTTGAAGCCTGGATGGAAATACTTGGAGGGCAACTTTTGTGCCATTTGGTGACGTGCCATCGTTATTTGATGTACTAAACCTGTCACTGTGTACTTTTCGCAATAATTTGAATAGATGGTGGCTAATGTTGCACACATCACCACTTGTACTTGTCTCGATGATTTTATTTGCCACATCACCCTCCTTTATTGGTATGAAACTCCCCTTGACTGCTGATCGATCACTCGTCATGATGTATAACTTGTGCATACCCTGAAGTACAAATTTGTACTGATTCAACATGTGTTCAACGAATGCCGATGCGTCGGTGGCACGAAGGAAGAGGAGCGAGCATGTCTTGCTGAAGATGACCCTTTTCGTTGCCAAAATTTCAACCACTGGTGCTTTGGTACGCTGCGTGGCATCATGCCCATCACCCTTGTTGTCTGTTTTGGCATCACAATCGTCGTGAATGTCAATGTAGTGAGTCTGTAGGAAGTCTTCCATTCGTCCCAAGTGGCTACGATCAACCTGGATCACCAGATTTGCTCGGGTAGCGAGTAAGTCAGCGCTAATATCCATGGTCGCTCTTCCGATAACGTTGTTCTGAGGATTTGGACTGGCTAAAATGTGATGAGGCTAGCTAGCTGTGGAGGTCGATGGCTTGGCTGGATCCTGGATCGGCTTGTGGTTGTGGACGCTGTGGACGTTGTGGTGGATTGTGATTGTGGATCTTTTGTGGCAGATGGATGGTGGCGAGTGACGACTAATCGGCGACCAATGACTGCATTTATGGCGATAAGATACGTATTTTTGTGTCGAAACATACTACAATAATTAGTTGGCGAATTCGAATGGTCGCCAACCTTCTCTCCCGCCAGAAGATCGCCTTCTTGGTGCTGGTGCCGGTGCCATTTCATGTTTCATGTTTATTCGTCATAGACATTAGCATAATTATTTTTTGATCGTCCACCCTATCCTACCCGGTCGCGGCTGCTATCATCATGGCGTCCATTCCTCAGACAATAAGGACTCATCTTACACGAAAGCTTTGCATCAGCATCAGACCTTCTTCTTCTTCTTCTATTCGCAACGGGAATGTCATTTCAACCACTCGCCGTCTACTAAGCAACAACAACATCAACAATAATGCCACCCGGCCAAAAATATCATGGCTCGATCTTCGCGGTGCCGGCCTCTCAGCCGTAGAACGTCTCGCTATGGAAGAACTATTACTCCGTCATGACCCATTGGAACGCTGCTGGGCGATCATTGGTGTTCACGAACCTACTGAAAATAAACTCTTGAATGTTTCCCTTCCCCCGCATCACGATGATTGGGGTACGCAAAGGAAGCGTGCCAGTGATAAATCTGCCGATGCATATGGTCATGAAATCGATGGGTTGAATAAAAGTTGTGCCGTAATCATGGGGATTGGTGGAAAGGCCGAACGTCTGATTGATATCCAATCGGCGAAGAATGACGGTGTATTGGTACTGAAACGATTTAGCGGTGGTGGAACAGTTGTAGTAGATCATTCATCATTGTGGACGACATTTATTGGGCGTAACAAACTGTTGCCAGATGTAAAGCCATTTCCCAGAGAAATAATGAAATGGAGCGCGGATGTCGTTTTTGGACCGGCATTTGATAGTTGGAATAGAGAAATAAGTCTATCATCTGAATCTGGGGAAAGTGCAAGTAAAGAAGGTAGACGAACGCTAGTGTTCAAAGGACAATCTTGCGGTCTCAGCGGTGGAGTCGGCGAAGCACTGATGCTTCCACCAGTGGAAGAAAAGACACAACAAAAAACAAACCTGCTAACGGCCAAATACATAAGACCAGAAAAACGACGCTCTTCGGATGCGCCCAAATTTCAACTGAGAGAAAACGATTATGTCCTCGGTGAAAGAAAAATTGGCGGCAATGCACAGAGCATTGTCAGCGGTGGATTTCTCCATCATACGAGCTTCTTGTGGGATTGGGACAATACGAACATGGAGTACCTCACACTTCCTGAGAAACGACCAGATTATAGAGGCGATCGCCCTCATGATGAGTTTTTAGTTCGATTGAAGGATCATTATGGCAAGCATTCTGGTAAGAATACGCTATTCACTCATGTGAAAAAGGCAACTGGTGAAAGTTTTGAGTTGGAAGAGATGACTTTGAATGATGCGCTGGAGATTGCTGATGAAAAGTTTGGTGGATTGCAAGCATGGTTTGATGGCAAGTGTCGGACTAAGGTGGTGAAGCTGTGATTTCAATTCTATTGGTGGATTAAATTAGATTGCAACGCAAACGGCCATGTTTCTTGTATTGTATTGTAGCGGAACTGCGTTCATAATCCAATGCCAGTAGATTAAGAATACGACCCTGAAGCAATGAGTTAAGGTCTCATGGTGCACTGTATTTTTTATTCTACTTGTGACCGAGGACAAGTAATGCCTTATTTTGAATCATTTTTTCAAAAGGATTCAACTGAATCATTTTGCTTTTGTGTCCCATGAATAAAACTGAGGTTCAGTGATCATCAGCATTCACTGTCATGGGCTGCCAATCATACACCATGTCCATTGCACCAACAAATTTTCTACGTTTATTATTGCGTGCAACAACCTGCAACAACTAGATAAGTATGGGCGGGCGCACGTACGTTAGTAGGTAAGCATCAATTCAAGCTAATTGTGCGCGAGCGCTTGTGCGCTCTAACCGAAGGCTAGCGACCCCCGCCGGCCCACGCCGGCCCGCAAGACTCAAAACTTCTTAGTAGTTAGTACGCTGCTGGCATTGTATTGCGATACAACGTACAACGCTGATTGCTGGTGTTGTTTGATTGCCACAACATTCTTTGGGGAGCCCTGAGATTGAGTGCAGGATACGGAACAACCAGCGGTGAGTTTTTATTGGTGGTCGGCTGTGGCCGGTGGCAGGCGATGAATGTCGCGTCGCGGGTATCGGCGCTCGTCATCATGGAGTCCTTCCCCATTAAAAAATTATAATGATCAGACTAAAAGGCGCAGTCGATGGCGATCCTTTCCCCAGACTAACCGTCAGTCACTCGATGCCATTGGTATTGCGGTGGAGGCGATGTAGGACGAAGCGTCATTGCCGTAAACAAATTGTGACGTGACAGAACAATCGCAGATCGCAGCGTCTGTTATTGTAGCTGGTGTCAGTGATATTGATGTTTGTGCTGGGAACATGGAACATGTTTGCCATCCTAACAACATTCGTTGATCCCTATCTCTTGCCAACTGTGTAGAAAATCATGGAAAAATATAGCAAGTATGATGCATTGGTTAGCACCACAAAATTTGAGGAAATTACTACTTGCGATCGTAACGCGCAGATTCTTCGCCAGCTGAAGGAAAATGATCCATGCGTTGATGAAATAGGGATATGNACAACAATACCAACCAGGATAACAACAATGATAACAACAACAAAGGTAACAGTAACAATAATGGCAACAACGATACGATGACAAGAACAAGAACAAAAACAAAGGTAACATACAACGATAACGATATGATAATCGTAATAATGATACAATGACAGCAACAACAAAGGTAACATACAATGATAACAATGACAATAACGATGCCAATGATAACAACGACAACACCAATACCAATACCAATAACTCACAGGTTTGCAGTCATGTATCACGTATAGGGAGCAGCAACAGGAGATGAATGGTATGCAATACTGGGGGGGGGTGCAAAGGTAGTCTGGTTTAAATGTCAACAGATCATAACAGCCACGAATAACAGAAAAGAACAATAACAACAACAACACAATGCTACACATACGACATACAAAACTCGACATCATACTACACACACACAACATCACCACAGCACACAACATCACAGTCACAGCACACAACACAACATAGCACACACAATCACACGACAACAACAACACACAGCAGCACACAGTACACAGAGGATAGTGGGTGGTGGGTAACAATGAAGTACGCATAATATTTAGTGCTAGCTAGATATAGTAATCTGCAGATGTAGTACCAAATTCATACTACTTCTGTTTAGTGTTAGCTAGCTGCTTATGGTACATAGATTAGATACATACCGGACTATGTACACCTACCTACGTATGTAGTGCTAGCTAGCATTACGTATCGTACATAGAAGTAGGTACCTATCGGATTCATGAATTCCCAGGAATTCATGAATTCACGAATCCCGTTTTGCCGAATCCTCGCGCACTCCACTGAAGAAGTGTCAAGCGCCAACATTCCCGCCAAATATACTAGGGTTAAGCAAAATATAATCACCCTACACCACGGGAATACAACCTACACACTTTCTAAAACATTAATAAGAAATCAATAACAAATATTTTGATCAAATTCCAGAGAGGAGTACAAGATAATATTATTTGTTGAGCCCTTATTTGTGATGGGTGTCACTAGTCACCGGCAAAAAATGACGACCCATCAAGACCCATCAGAACATCAACACATGCACCCCCAATAGTAAACCTTACGCTCATAATCTCATACTACTTTGATAGATGATAGAGACAATTGAAGACCGAAACATAACAGGAAACGAAACGAACAAAAAAATCATGATGAACAATTTTGAGCAAGATAATTTCGACGCGATTTCCTTTTACGACGGCAAGGACGAAGGTCTTTGCATGTCGGAGAGCGTCTACGATAGCGACAGTAGCGAGACGGACAATGAGTTCAGTGGTGACGATGATTGGTCGTTGGATAATGAGTCTACGAAGGAGAGGGTAGATGATACTGTGGCGACAGATCTCATGATGGCTGATTCTGAGAAAGATACTTTTGACGATATCTCGTGGTACATTGGCGAGGAGGAGGAAGGATGTTGCTCATCAGAGAGTGTTTGTGATAGTGACATAAGTGAGACGGACAGCGAGTACGACAGTGACGACGATGATGATTGGTCGTTCGACTGTGACTGTTTAGGCGACTCTGACGATGCCTCATTCTACATCCGCGGCGAGGTAGGACAATGCACCACATTCAGTCCAAGAGAGTGTCTGTCAGTTTCACTTGTGATGAGTGAATCACCTGACAGCCCGTCAAATGCGCCCATGACCAGCGAGTCGAGTGCATCTCCATCTCCATCTTTCTATTTTGCAAAGTCTCCCTGTCACAAGGATCCTTCAAGTGATGATTTGCCTTCATTGGCCCCTTCTATAAGATCAGAATGTAGCGATGGGCAAAAATATCAACTCACCTTCAAGCCCTCACCTCAAGCATCTGTCGAAGAGAAGGACATTAATAATTTCTGTGCCACAGCAGCGAAAGTTGGAGGTACGCTATTGCTATTAACGCTGTGTGGCACAAGGAATGTTACGCATACAAGGTCAGAAACCAGTAAGAGAGATAAAACTCTCAACATACCCCACAGCAGCCTATAACATGTTGAGAGGGATGAACAGAGGATATGCACCAGTGTGTAGATCATTATGCAGACAATAAATGTGTAAACAAATGTACTATAAAATTTGTTTTAGTGAAGCCTTGTACCCGGGTACATTTAGATATTCATCCGTGTAACTCATTAACAGTATTAGTGGTCAAAGATCTCAACTTACCAGCAATCCTTCACCCCGTTGATGATAAGGATGCCACAACGGCGAAATTTGGAGATACGATATTGCTATTAACGCTGTGGGGAACAATACATGTTAACCATACATGGTCAGAAACAAGTAAGAGAGAGAGCCGACTATCCACAGCACCTGATAGCTCAAAGCAGCATATACAATGTTGACATGGGCGAACGAATGATGAACGCTGTAGATCTTTCTGCTGACAATACCTGTAAACAAATGTACTTTTAATTGTGTTTTAGCGAAAGCATGTTGTCTCTGGCTCCACAAACATTTAGACATTCTTCCTCAATTTACTCATAGAATACTACAGTGTGTGTGTCACGTGTCATACATAATTCCACTGCATTTGAAAATCAACTTGAGTTTGCCTTCAGGATGAATTACATTTCCAGTGTTGTTCGAGAAAACAGCTGTAAATTGGCATATCCCACGGTATCGGTAGTTCAAGTAATGGAAAGTGAAGAGCATGGCCGATGGCCATGGTCTTCTGCATGCAGTATGTACCTACCTACATCTACTATCGTACGCATGTATCGGCAGTAAATACCTAAAGAATGCATATCCAAAATGGGTGTGTGAAACTTCATTCACTTCAATGCGGACTGCGGACGGATGTATCTACATACATAGGAAGGAATTAGATATGGTATGGTATGGTATAGTACCTACTTAAAAGCACCACCCCGAGAAGACAAGACACAAGACAGTATTAGTATTGTATCGTATCTACGATACCCCTACAGCCAGACAAACAGACAGACAGACAAAAAATGAGTCACCCTCCGCCTCGAGAGGAGGGCGTGCTAAACAGATGTTCAGACATCATCGGCGCCGAAAATGTCCAACATGACAACTCTGTAACTAGGGTTCAGAAAATATACAAAGTAATTTTTGTTACTTAAAATTTGTATTCTATTCTGTTCTTAGGTAGCTTCGTGACCATACAGCCTTTATTTGGGACAAGTATTTTACTCCTTGTTGAACCAAAATCTTTTTTTCTTGAACCCTAGATACCCATCACACACACGCGACACCTGGCGAAGCCAACTCACGGCCGCACCTGTCGCACAACTTCTTCCAACTCCATGCTCCTCCTTACGATATCGAGTGCCGACTCATCACCAACACTTGCCACATCCCAAACATACTGATCCCAGAACGATATCTTTGTGTTTCCCCCATCATCCATGGATTGAGACAACCATAATATTGACTATTCCATCGTACAGCAGACAAAAGATGTCCCCAAACACAATGGTCTTTTCACGGCAATGCAACTCCCGTCAGAATGAAGAATTCCCAATCTTTCATGACATCAAAACGCCGACTTCGGAGGACGCTGAGACCGACGATTCTCAAGTTGCGTCATTCCTTTCGATGAAGAGCGAAGGCTCTTTTTTACGCCGCAGTTCGTCAACAAGTAGTATGATACCCTCGCAACTAAAATTTCCTTTTAAGAAGATCGGAAGCGAAGACTCTTTATCTTCCATAGTATCACTCGGTAATACTCGCCACCCTCGTAGGAGATCCTTTCAAAAGAGACAAAAAAGTTGCCTGAAACGCCTTAGCGCATCTGGTAACGTAATGAACCCATTTCTTTCGAAGTGCCAATTGGATTGAACGAATGAACCGCATTCGTAATTCTGCTACTTGCTAGTTGCGATTTGGAGTCCTCCTGCTACAAGGATTCCTGAAGTGGTATGCCTTCGCTGATCCCTTCAATTAGCTCAAAGTGCAACAGTGGGTGAAGATCACATATCTTCTTTACAGCAATATCATGTCATCACTAATCAGTGTCTATGAAAGCAGCATTCATTGTTTCTACACAACAGCTTTGAAAATTGAAGGTACTTTATTGCTGTCAACTCTGTGGGCGCAAGGCATGTCAAGAGACAGAAAAGACTGGACAGCACCTCAAATGAAACCTACCAATGGTTGATTAGGACAAAAAACACGATATGCATCAGCGCAACAATCTTCGTTTGTTCAATATTTCTGTAGAATTCAATATAGTTGTAATCATTAAAACTACAAAATTTCCTTCTGTTAATTTTGTATCTGAGTGGATTGTAGTAGACTAGCAACCGAACAAGATTGTGTGTCTACGTCATAGTCTAGATATTGAGTGGGTTGATCTGGCGTCATGCACAATAGACTGAGATCAATTAAAGGTGCTTAGACTATCTACTGCCGATGAAACAGAAGTTGAGTGGAACAGTCTTTCGATGACAAGATCGCCATCGAAGTCACCCGACGAGCATATTGCTGAACAACCAATTAAAGTTAAAGCGACACGGATGGCTCAATTATAATAATCTATGTGGCTACAATGATACACGTATCCTCCTTTAGTTTCTGTGATGGACAAGTTGAGTTCACAAGCTGCCAGTGAATGATAGAAGTATCGTAGCCTCTACCGAGAGAGTGGCGACTGTATTAATGCTTATGACCTTTGAATCACTATATATATGCTCTCGTCCTACCCCCTAGATCTAATTCAACTAATGCAATCAAATAGTTGTAATATTTACCCTTCTGAAATCACACGAATATCATCTGTCTCCCCGCTGCTGACCAATCTTCGAAACCATGTAGGGCCCTTTGATCTTGCAATTAGAGCATTTGCAGCAATCTTTCCCGTGTCCAACAATATTATCAAAAGTATCACGGCATTCGTTGCTGCGAAAATAAACTGTCACAGCGAACGTGGGGTCAGACTCTTCATTCCACCTTGCTTTTATTCTGACGAAGCCTTTGATTCCCACCCATAACCGATGGCAAAACAGGCACATTTGTCAGTTTCAATACGTTGCCTCTCAACATCTTCCAGTAACGTGATCCCTTCGCTGCGCATCCTGGCTCCGTCTTTGCCCAGTAATACATGTTTGGGAACTGACTGTACTTGGAAAACTGCAAGACTCTACACCTCCAGTTCCATCACAGTCTTCAGCCCGACCTTTCTCCTCATTTGACTGTTAGAGGATGATTCAACCCACAGTTTCATGTGGCTATTTTGGTATTCGTGAAAGGTTCTGTCCCCGAAAGAGTTTAGGTTGAGTGATATGCCATTAGCTAATACTCTGGATCCAACTTGACATCAAGATTGATCTCGAGGCTTGGGGACAAGTCCCTCTGTTGGACTTCCTCTACCGACTTCATCCAAAAGCGTCGGATGTTGCAATCTAACAGATCTTTATGCAATTCCGCCAAAGCAAGCCGAACTCCTGGTGGGAAAAGGCATTAGATCACCGAGTTGATTAGAGTGTCAGACACTCAAATTATTGAAATACTCAGTGTTGTATATCTCGGCCTTTCCAGATAATTCTGACCCATTGTATACCTTTTACGAATCAGCTCGCTCGGCTGCAGCTTGGCAAATGACAGAAATAACCGGCAAAGAAAAGAAATGTCTAGCATCTGTCTGATTCTCTGCTAACAGTCTCATTGTACGTTGAATTGGTTATATGAACTCTCTATGGCCTCATTAGTTTTCTGACAGAACAAGTCATAATCACCAAAGTAGAGACCCATCCCCGGCAGTCTAATCGTATTGCTGCATGTTTGAAAACAAGGATGACAACCTGGCTCCGGTGCAATGAGATTAAACTCGACAACAATTTTGAATGGTGTGTGACCAGGAGACGTATACGGCAAATAATTGGATCCAGTACAGTATTCGATAAACTTGACAATAAACGATGGTCGAATGGATCCTTCTTTTAGGTATCTCTTGAACTCGTTCTCGAAAAATTGTTCTTGCTTGTCTCTCAGCAACATCAATTGTGTTTCAATTCCATCCCTGTCTGCCTCGCCTTCACAAAAGAGAGGAGAGAGCGTTGTTAATAAATGATCAAGTGCAATTGAAGGACTAGAAAAGAGAATCTTTTGCACAGCTTCGAGGGGCATTGCACCAAGAACTTCTGAAAGGCAAAAACCTTCTCTAAGATCGCCCACAGTATTTAATTTGCCTCCAAGCGTGAGACCATCTGCAAGAGCATCAAGCAAAATTGATCTGGAATGAATGAACTCCTTTGGGATGAATTTAGAGAAGATGGTATCAGTTGTCCAGGGGCTTCCGTGATCGTCACAATATCCGCCTTCAAGGAGGAAGGGTATGAGATTCTTTTCTGGGTTCAGAACTAAAACACCATCTATATCCCTCAGCATGTCGCTTTGATCATAATCCATTTCGCCAGGGCAGCATCCTCGAAGAATTACTTCGAGAGAAGAAAGCAAAAATTGCTTAGTCATACAATACAAGAAAAAGCAAAAAAGATGTGACAACTAGACTCACCGTTTATGAAGAATGGAGCTATTGCAGTGCTAGGTACATGATGACCATTTAGAAACGAGTGCAATATAATCCTTCCTATTGCCCGTGAATAATCTTTAGCACGTTGGATTGCGTTTGGATCTCATCAGCATTGCCAATGGCAGCGTCCTTGATCCGCTCATCCAGGATTTCATTGGTGATTGCCAGAACGTAATTTCTTTCGCTATTTGACGCGTCCTCAAAGATTCTAATCATACCTTTCTTTCTTTTCTTCTCTGTGTCGGTGTTATACTCCCAAACTGGGATCGACAGTGCATTCATTTGCCTCCAAACGTCTGTCTTGAATTGCCGCAGAGGTCCTCCCTCGTCTATTGCTGTATCCAATGACTCTTGGACTGAATGAATAACGAAAACAAGTGTCAGCAGCAAATTTCAGACAGCACAAGATATTTGAGAAAGGATAAATAGAAATCTGTGTCATGCTACCTTTCGCTTCTTTACGATTTTTTATTCGCCTTTGTTTATCCGGCAAACAAAAAAATTTGCAAATTCTTTATTCGTCGCCTTTCTTACCCTTTTGCAAAACTGAAGCAGACTGCAACCATTTTCCTGAATTTATTAATTTCATCTTCAGACAGTTTAGGGGGAGGCTTTTTCTCTGCATTCCTTTCTTGATTTAGATCAAACGGACGAGTCTTCTGATTTTGTATCAGGCCTTCTGAAATAGTTTGTTCTGTAGAGTTCTGCCCTCCATCCGACATGGATTCGTTTACCAGCTCAACCGCATCAAGTTTCTGTGATTCTGATGCACTGAGTACATCTGTTTTGGGTCCAGGAGGTACATGAGCACTTTCAATTTCCTTTGCGGCTTCTTCATGATTCTTGATTGGCTGAAAATCATCAGGGATGTGGCCTTTTGCGACATACACACGCTTCATTTCTTCACTGAGATATTTGCAACTGATTCCCACTTCTGGATGCGAGCTTTGAAAGGTCTTCCGAACCGCTCTCACCAACGAACCAAGAATACGCTCTCGGATAAATGGTGGTGTCAGCACATCTACTTGCTCCAACATGTTATCGATACATCTAATGGCACTTACGGCATTGACAGCATCATTTGCATCTGTCAACAGCTTCATCAAGGGCAACTAAATTCTATCTGCTCCTCTTCTATTGTATGTTGGTTTGACATTTCGTTTGCAAAAACTCTAGTATTTGCATATTCTTCGTGCACAACCTCTTCTTTCTGCGCGAGTCCACCTTCTATCGCCAGTTTTGACGCTTGCTCCTCAGTCATGGTACTGATCCCATCTATTTTTGTTTCTAGCATTGTTTTCGGTCTTTGTTCCACATAAGCAACCTCGACTTCTTCTCCGCGCTCAATCATATCTAATTCTTGTTTGGTGTATCAGGTTTTTGTTTTTCGTGGGTTGCTCTGGATGGTCATCTGCCTTGCGCTTCTTTACTGGCATGGGAGCATTTTCTGAATCTATATCAAAACCGCCATCGCCTTTCATATCGCTGAGTTTGCGGTTTTGATCTTCGTTATTTAGTGGCATAAGAATCTTGTTCTCTTCAATATAGTCATCTCCAATTGACTTTGTGTTGTTTTCTTCGTCATTCAAACTAGGCCCATACATTCTACTTCCAAGTACCAAAGGAGTTTTTTCATTTGCATTTGTGGCTTGGGTGTGTTCATGCCTGTTTGCTTCTGTTTGAGGAGCAGCCTCTTCTCTCTGCTGAAAAATGTCTAGCTTGTGCTTTTTTGCTGCCTGTACTGAAAAATCTTCTGCTTTGCATTGCAGTTTGTTCTCCGGATTCATGTTCGGATCTTCTTCTGGCAATTGTGCATTCTACGTGCTGCGGTGGGTGGTAGTTTCTAACACAACATCTCACTTATCGCCCAAACTTGCATTATTTATCAAAACATCAAATGAACAAATTTCCAATTTGCTGCTTGGTGGTTCTTTTGTTGCATACGTGTGGTTTATTGGTTGGACACGAGTCTGTACCCTTCTGATTCCTTGTTGCTCTTTCCACTCTTCCACACCTCAAGCTGCAAACGAGCAGTACCCCGGGGCGTCACAATCCGACTAGCCTCCCTAACCACAAGAACCAAGGAGAACGAGGACAAGTCGTTGTCAGAGTTGTATCCAATCAACCACAAAGCACTACAAGCTGCGGGGTTATTAAAGGGACAACTACCATCTTTGGGAAAAGTATTAGATGGCCGTGAGCAGGAACAAGCAGCAACATTCCAGAAGAAGGAGGAACGCAAGAAAGACAAGAGGAGCACCTACGTCTTGACCCGCTATAGTGGAAACTGGAGGGTGCCCATGCACAAAACAATCAATCGTCTGAGAGCCAAGTATGGCATGAAGTGGTTGAGAGTTAGAATGTGCTACAAGCGCCACCAAAATCTGAAGGAATATCTGCTAGGAGATTTAAGCAACAAAATTTTGGAGAATATGGTTGGTTTAATATCGGAAGATAAAAACGCAACTGCAGGAGAGACAAGCTTGTTGATGGCGAGTGCTTCCTTGATGGGAAATGTCGAATCACAAATGTGATCTATAGATTGCACTGTGAGTGTTGTGGGGATGTCTATGTTGGCAAAACACAAAAGTATGTCAAGCATAGAGTCCATCAGCATATCAATTTGGTTGTAAAAATGTGGAAGAAGAAAGAGCACTACCTAAAGAGTCTGCAGTTGACTGATAGTAGCTCAATCTTCTCTCCATCGTCCAATGAAAGCGCAAGATCAATGACTAACAGGTCAATGGGTATGGAAGCCAGAGCATCATCACCAGCTCTGAGCACTCCCGGGGACCCAAATGCTGGCATTCTGAGGGGTGGGTACGTATTCAAGTGGAACCTACGTTTTCTATACCAATGAGGGTAAACACAGACTAGTAGCCCCGCTTTTTGAGATCTGTCCTTTTTTGTCGTCTGAGGCTCCCGCAGACGACAAAAATGTGGGGTATGGCGAATACATAGTTTTCTCTATTTTATGTTTGGGATTGTATAAATAAGCGCTTTCCCAATGCTATTTCAGAGTTTATTCTACGATTATACGTTAGTTACTTACTACTAGCTACATCCTCTTGTCAAACTTTTCTATCGGCTCCTCTAACTCTAACAAAGAGAGCCCTCATCAAGCCTCCTCACTTCTCAGGGTCATCCCAGCCTGTGCCTCACAGACGTCTGCCGCTTGACCTCCGCCCTTCGGAACTTATGTACAATATTATAACATTCTTTGAGGAGCCCTGAAATCGAGTGCACAAAGCAGCGGTGAGTGTTTGTTGGTGGTCAGTCGGAGGTGGTAGGTGATCGTAGGTGATGGATGTCGTGGGTCGGCGCTCGGCGTGGGTCTTCCCCATTTAAAAAATAGCAGCGATCATACCAAAATGTGCAGTCGATGGCGATCCTTTCCCCAGACTAAACCGTCAGTCACTCAATGCCATTAGTATTGCGGCGGAGACGACGGAGGAAGGAAAGTCCTTGTCGTGAACAAATTGTGGCAGATAGAACAATCGTAGATTGCAGCGTATTATGTTTGGTAGCTGGTGTCAGTGATATTGATGTTTGATGTTTGTGCTGGACACATGTTTGCCAATATTCATTCCCCAAATTCTAGCGTCCTAACAACGTTCGTTGATCCCTATCTCTTACCGACTGATCAGAAAATCATGGAAAAATATAGCAAGTATGACGCATTGGCTAGCACCACAAAATTGAGGATACTACCTCATGCAATGATAACGCGCGGATTCTTCGCCAGCTGAAAGCAAATGATCCAGTCTTTTATCAAATTAGGGTATCCCATGAGGATTTACATGAAGATGATTTTGATTATTTTCCTGCCAATGCTGAGGAACTGGGATGGCTTGGGTATTTCATTGGTCAAAAACAAAATTGACACTCTTTATTTGGCATAATACAGATTCCATAAACGATATTGAGTATTTCTGCCGTGGGCTGAACCGAAACACGTCGATTCGCAAAATACAGTTTAGTTACCTTAATCTATCGGGGGGAAAGATTTAAACTAGCTAGTAGCCCCGATTTTTGAGATCTGTCCTTTTTTGTCGTCTGAGGCTCCCTCAGACGACAAAAAAGGTAGGGCATGGCCAATACATAGTTTTCTCTATTTTATGTTTGGGATTCTATAAATAAGCGCTTTCCCAATGCTATTTCAGAGTTTATTCTACGATTATACGTTAGTTACTTACTACTAGCNATCATTGGCGCTAGGAGGTTGCAACCACAAATCTCTGAAGCACATCAAGCTTGGATACAATGATATAGGAGATGGGCAGTTGGTAGATATTATTGTAGCGTTGAGCATGCACCCCCAATTGGAAACACTTAATTTGGGGGGTATGGATATTGGAGTGAATGAATGCACAGCATTGGCAACTCTTTTACGCTGGACAACTACCGACTTGCACACGCTGAATTTATATGGAAACAATATTGATGATGAAGGGCTTGAGGCTTTGACACATGCTCTAGCAAAATGCAATAAATTGCGGAAACTGGACCTTGGCTGTGGTAATCAAACAATGACACTCAGAGGGTGTCATGTTTTGTCATCTCTTTTGGAAAACCCTAACTCCACCTTGGAGAAGCTTTGGATCGATCGCAATGGTATTGATGATGACAGAGTGCTCATTTTTGCAAATGCTCTGAGGAACAACTGCGAGCTGAAGACTTTGGGCTTTTATGACCGTGCCATCACAATCACAGCTGAAGGATGGTCTGCCGTCTCGAAAGTTCTGTGTGATACTTCCAGCGTCAACAAGACATTTTTATCCAACCACACGCTGAAAAATATTTGCTATCGAGCGCCCCAAGATGTTAAGTCTTCTCTTGC
>JAZGVS010000743.1:0-13311 GCA_037356235.1 Bacterosira constricta
CGAAGCTAGTAAAAAATGGGCTCCAGCTGGAGCCCATACCCGGAGTACTGTTAAATGGTTGGGATATACGATGATGATGAGGTGGTGATAGACATTCAGAATCCCAGCAATCTCTATCACGCAAGGGGTGTTATTTTCATGGCTGGAACAGTTCTGCTGGACACTCTGACTCTGTTGAATGGATAGGAATGATAGGTAGGAATTTAGTATCGTAATCGTATGTACTATCAACAGCACTTCTACCCACCCCAAAAACAAGACTATCGAAGCATTGGTCGTGCACGCAGCATCTATAAATTCAGGTGTAGGATAATTGGAATGCATTTACACAGACACAGCCATGTTGATGAAATGCGAACTCTAGTATCATTGCTTATAAATAAAAAGTTCAAAGTGGTGCCACACCATAACCCAAACCTGTTCTAGTTCTAAAACTAGATATCCAAGATTATTTGATATCTCCTATGACACTTACACTTATTAATCATGAAATTGCAAAAAATGCAGCTCTCCTCAATCAATCTCATATGACCACCCTTGGCTGCCCTCCTCTTTCCAGCACAGAGTAGATGGTATTTGATATTCCATTCTTCAGTTGCCAACAAAGCAAGGAGCTTGGCAAGGTAAGGAGATAGAGCTGAGATCTGAGCGAGATGGCAACACAACGTGTTCTTGGGGCGGGGCAAGCTTGTACCCGTGGCGCGGCATATCTGACCTGAAAAGAGACCCTTGAACCGAGGCTATCTACATACGTAGGAATGCATATCATTGATTCCATATCCGTCCAATCCAAGATCTACGAGCGAGCTGGCCCGCCAAACTTTGTTCGTCTTTCGTCTTCTCGCCTTCATGTTGCGGCCGATGCTCTCATAATTCTTTATTGAACAATTTCCAACATGAAGTCTGCCATCATCGCTACCCTCATCGGCGCTGCCGCCGCTTTCGCCCCTGCCCCTGTGGCCAAGACCACTTCTGCCATCAACGCCTTCGAGGACGAGCTCGGTGCCCAGGCTCCTCTTGGATTCTTTGATCCCTTTGGCCTTCTCTCCGGAGACGTCTCCCAGGAACGTTTCGACCGCCTTCGTTACGTCGAGATCANGGCCTTCTCTCCGGAGACGTCTCCCAGGAACGTTTCGACCGCCTTCGTTACGTCGAGATCAAGCACGGACGTATCTGTCAGCTTGCTTTCTTGGGACAGGTCGTGACCCGTGGTGGACTCCACCTTCCTGGAGACATTGACTACTCCGGAGACTCCTTCGACTCCTTCCCCAACGGTGTTGCCGCCCTCTTCGGCCCTGACTCCATCCCCACCGCCGGTCTTGTCCAGATCGTTGCCTTCGTCGGATGGTTGGAGTGCGCCTTCATGCGTGATGTTCCTGGAACCGGAAACGAGCACGTCGGTGACTTCCGTAACGGATACATTGACTTCGGATGGGATGACTTTGATGAAGAGACCAAGCTCTCCAAGCGTGCCATTGAGTTGAACAACGGACGTGCCGCCATGATGGGTATCCTTGGACTTATGGTCCACGAGGAGATTGTTCCCCTTGGTTACGATGCTGATCTTCCCATCATTGGACACCTCCAATAAACGATGGACTATCTAATTTTCAGAATGCCTACGCCTGAGGTTTCACTGTGATTAAAGCCAGCATCCTGAAGCGCAACAAGTACCAAGTGCTGGGAATTGTTTTTGCTTGGGGATCTGAAGTGTAAGAGTTATTTTCCGCTTGCAGACAGAGATAGATTACTAGTAAAATAGTCTGATCGTTCTTTTGTCATCTTTTAACTGAGTATATCTTGTGATATGATAATAATATGATACCCTGAATCACTTTCATTGGTATTCTTGTTGAAAGAGTTTTGGCGCTGAACTCTGAAAGGATGTGCCGGATTGCTAGATGTAACATGTTGTTTGCGTTGCTACAAATGAGAAAAGGCACGAGCGTGATGTGCAGCTGAGTTTGAGTTGCCATATGGAATATGGTTACGAAGGGTGTCATTGACTTTACCTTTGACTTTCTCAGGACAATGAAGGACTCCAAGCGTCAACCGTTTGGAGTACTATATTTGGTTTGCTGTAACCTCACAAGGGTCTGCACATGTGGTATGACTCTATGATTGATTCCATCTTTCACATTAATCTTTTTGTTGAGTGCTTGATGTATGATAAAAAAGGCCCCATTGGAGTATTTTTTTACCAAATGATAAATGGATATGCTCAATCAGATTGCAACAGCATAGAGGAATATAGTTTGAAGTCGTCAGGAAGTAGCTTCCAAGACTCGAGAAAGAAAAAATATGACAAAGTCCGCCGCAATGTCATCCATCTATTCAGTTCAGCTGCAACATATTGTGGACATGTTCACCGATTTCACTAACAAACGCGTGTGCTCATCCCAAGTCCCAAGCTTCCGCTCAATGTCCTTTAAAGGGGTTCATTCACAAAGGGCATTTTACATCAGTAGCAACCAACTAATAACCGCTTGACACATGACAAGTACATCCGCATAATCAACAAGCCTTACTCTACTGCTAGATTCATTCCACAAATTTCAATCAAAGTAACCAGCATCACGTTCAACACCACCTGTCTTCTCTCACGCAGAACTATTTGTTGAGAAGCCTTTCTCCACACAACTGATAATGAACACGTACAGTACTTGATCTTGTGGAGACTTCTGCACATCAACCATGGGCCTAGGTTTAATGCCATCGTTTCCCCGTGGCATTCGGTTGGGGTGTCAGAGAGTAAATAAAAATTATTAACGCTACGTCCGCATGAGGACACTAGTTACAGTGAAAACTATAGATCACTCGGTCAAGTCCAAATAAGCCCTAACAAGCTGACACCTAAATGCCCCCAACCAGTGAGAGATCATAAAAGTAATCTTCTCTCTTTTTGGTTTCCCATAATTGTGTAGGTGCTGTCCACTACCACAATTTGCTTCAAACTGAGCAACATTCCAATGATTGTTGCAGTAGTGAAAAAAGAAGAGGTGAACTGTTCCATTTGATAAAATCCAGCCAGGATAAAATTTCTATATCTGGTAAAGCCTTGTCGATGCTGGTCAGTCAGCCTATACTGTCCAATATACAGGTTCTGTCCTGTATTTCATTAGTTTCTCGTGTATTGCCATCACTTCCCTGAATGCCGAATACATCAGGGGGGTGGTAAAGATATTTTAATTGTGTGACGGCTTATCAATGTGGTGACTGGTGTTTCAGTGGGATGGGATGTTTGGTAGGAGGATGTTCTTTGCCAATTCCTTTGATTCCCTATCTAAGTGCTGTTTTGTATTATTGTATGGCGCCGACTCATCAATGAAGTGGGCGGCGTTTCCAATTTCTGGGTTTTGCATTGGATTGATGATTTCCAGTACATTTGATTCCTGTTGCCTACTAGAAGTGGTATCATCTGCCAAGAATGAGGGCAGATGATCTACTACTGGTGGTGGCTCCAGGCCAGAGTGGCGTCCATCCTGGCATCTCTGCCATGTTTGATTGGGTGCATCGATTAGATCATCTGACATAGGTGAAAATGGTAGCGCTTGGCATGCTCCGTTGTCCTCTTGTCGTATTTATTTATTTGACCCCCCTGATGTTGGGGGGAGCCGATTGCATCATGGTTGTAGCTGCATCAGTTACTGTGGTTGTAGCTTTGTCCACTAGCTGAGGCGGATTATGATGAAGTTGTCTACTTCTTCCGCTGAGCTCATCACGACACATCCAAGCCTGCCCCTGAGCCTGAATAGTAGTCACGGCTGTTACTCTTCTCATTTGTAGAATTTGCTGTTGGTATATCCATGAGCGAGCAGTCGTCTGGATATGGAATGCAGCTCTATTGCGCTCTGTCTATACTCTCTTCTATGAGGTAATTCATTGCAACACATCCATCTACGTAACTGAGTCTGTATATCAGTTGCTGCGGATGAATCTGTGATTGATTCCCTTGTCTTCGTCGCTTCTCACTTACATTTCCAGGAGAGAAATATGGCCAGGAGGATAGTATGTTCAAGACAAGTAGCTGGTTTTAATGGGGCCATTCCTCATCGGCTTATTGACTGGGTATGATACGATTTTTTTGCTCGCTTTCCCTGGTGGAGATCTCATCCATACGGCTTCTTGCACAAACTTTTGTCTGGTGGGAGCATTGCCTGCCTTAGAAGAATGACTAGGTTCTGGGGTGGATGATTTTGGAGCGTTTAGTTTACTGCCATCAGTAAAGTGCTCGGGGTTCGGGGTGGTCAAATCAATGCTGGTTTAGCCATAGCCGGGCTGTCCATTATTTGTTTGTTGCCACTCATTTTTTGGCATCCCATAATAATTGGGTAGCGCTCCTTTCTTTGTCCTCGCTCTCGCTCTTGCACTCGAGGGGTCACCCCCTAACCATACATCGATATAGTTGTCTATATGATTGATAGTGTTGAAGAGACACGACTTATCAATAGTACACTACCAAGGTAAGGGAGTGTCTAATGTTAGTAGATAATAGATGTTCGTTGTATTGTAATTGTAATATTATGAATAGATTAGATAAGCACTATCGTATGAGTAGCTAGTCCATGCGATCGTGCTAAGCAATTTAGGCGAGGACATTTCTTGTAGCTCAAGAAACGAGAAGAGCTCGGCTGGCTTGATACATAGTCCGGCCAGCGTGCGAGGCGTTCCAGCTAATTTAGTATAACCCTCATAAGCGGTATTAGCTGGGCATCGCAAGTCCTTCTTAGGAAACGAGTTCAAATCGAATTCAGGAATACTCAGATCAAAAACCATCTCCGAGTTGTGATGATTCTTCAAATGTCCAAAGATATGAAACACTTCCTGGATATGTCCTTCTCTTGGCATTGCAAGGTGTGATGAAAATGACATCATTGACACATCTGTGGTCAGGTCACCTCAACCAAGCTCCACAATCCACCTGGGAGCTCCAATCAACAAATGATAGTACGAGGCGTCATCAGACTTCAACTCTGGTGAAATATGTCAATCTCAGGACAATATCCATGAGACAATGGCGTTGGCGCTTTAGCTAGGAGAGAGAGAGAGAGACCTTGTTTCTTCAGGTAAGTCTCTACATTCTCCACAGCCGCGTTCACATACACTGAGTCGAACAAAATGCCCAACACTGTGTTCCACTCTCCAATTCTACTTGGCAAAGCTTGCCTCGTCCCAGGTACTGGTGCGATGGCTTTCCAATCGATTCCTCTTTCAACTCAAAGAAGTTTCCAATCTCGTCTCATAGGATAGACTCTGCTTGATCAGACATAGCAAGACAATCATCAGTGTAGTGTAAAAGCACATATTCATAGTAATCCTTCCCATTCTTCCTCTTAGCAGCACGATACCAAATACTAGGATCGGCTGGGGAAGAGGAGAATACCATGTGCTCCATGCAGCTTCACAGATGGTGCCAAAAATATCTTCCGGCACATTTTCCACTATAGAGAGCTCGAACGATTAAAGCTCGTTTAGCAACGTTCTCAATTCCAAACTCTTCACCACAGATAATAAAGTGTTTCGCAAAGGTTGGAGCTTGGAGATATGCATTTAAAATATCTGCATCCATGACATCAACACCATGTGATGCTTCATGGGTGAGCAAAATCCTAATGCTTTCCCGAGATACTGCCCCTGCATACTTTGAGGTCTCAGGATCAGGTGTATGATGACTATCCTTCACCCATCTTGCTTTTCTAGTAAAGTCCATCACATCGAATATCAGATGACCGCTCGACTTCTTGTACCCAACAGGAGTCCTTTCATCACCTTCCAAGATCTTGAAAGCTATTCCAATATGAGTCATCTCTTTCTTTAGTGCATCGGCCCAAATAGTGTTTCCGTTTTCTTTATCAACCCTGAAGGCATTGTTGGAACTCTCCCCAACGGATATATCCACTCATCCCCACTGCCCCAAATGGTGGTCCCGCGGTACTCAAGAGTACCAACGTACAGAGCACAGACTGTACGCTGACACGTGTAACATGGGTTGCCCAATCACCCATCAAGCTAATACATACTTGTAGAGAGCTCTAGAATAGAGCTCATAAATAGAAGAACATCCGATAGCATTACTAACCTTACCTGAGTGTTCAACAGTTCTTACTACATTGAACTAAGCTCACATTTGCTCCCTAGAAGGCGCAACGAAAACCTTCCTAACAATGCCGTTGTTCAACCTAGCAACAAGACGCAATAAGGGACAACACGACGGCCGCCATCGCATTTGAAGAGGCCCAGCACCAAATCGGCGTCCTACCATCACTACATCCACGGCTGAACGCAGCAAATATTAGGAATCTTGAAGTGGTATTTGTTGACCGCCTGGAAAGAATCCCTAGTCATCAGTCACCAGAATGTGGATTCAAGGGAGCGGCACAGCAAGCCCTCAAGTATGCCCTAGACGTACCCAACACACCGTATAGGTGGATTTTCCCAACCCAGGAGAACATCGTACAGCGGATGGTACACTCACTGCAGAGAAGCAATGAGATCAAGATGTCATGTACAAGGCATCCAGAAATGTGTACGATGGCCAAGAGGCCATGGATTGAGCGGGAATTAGTGCTTTCAATGTGGCAGTGCCAAAGCAGTACAAGTGCACCAATGGGATTGTTATCACCAACTACAAGACCAATCAGTCCATCCGTGATATCTTTGCCGGTCTGCAAGACACTTACGGACCCCCCACGCTGGATGAGAAGACAAGGAACGAGCACGCATTTGCAATGCCATGGCTCCCCAACTAGCCAATTAAAGCGCTCATTGGCCGTTTGGAGGACTGCTATGTAAAGTCCATCATCATGAAACCCCCGTTCACCTTGAAGCAGCTAATCGACAAGGCCAAGTCAGCGGTCCAATGTGCCGGCCTGCATTCTACCGCCATGCTTGAGTTTGAGTGGAATGCATTCGCCACCAACCAACACACGTGGGTCATCTTCAAGACTCATTTTATCAAAGCCTATGACAACCACATCCGCACTGGTGGAAGCACCACCGGAACGAGTGGGTACCATGGAGCATCCAATGCAGAAGGCGAGTACGCTGATGACGACAGCCTAGCATTTATCCAACAGAGCATCCAGCAGAGCATCACAAGCATGCATCTATCCAACAATGCGACGCCGCAAGCAACGAACTACACCATATCAGCTCTATCTGTTGAGACGAGGCAATTGAGTCAACAGCTCCTTGCCATGTAGCAACAACTTGCATTAATTGCATGCGGCGGCCCATCGGCGGGCCCAGGCGGTTGGTGAGGCATTCCATCAAACATCCCAGCATACGTATACCCGACAGCAGCCACGTATATGCAGGGCATCCTGCCAGCCAGCACATACGATTACACTGGCGGTCAAGGAGGTAGACCATGCAACAACCGTTGCAATGGAAGCAGGTGTGGCGGTGGGCGAGGCTGAGGAGGAAGAGTACCAGTAACGGTACCAGCAGCAATCCCGGGTATCTCAGGAGTCATTCTGCCCCCACCCCCAGCAGGAGGAGCCCCAGCAAGCGCCAGTGGTGTCCAATACAATACAGCCAATTGGTTCAACAATTGGAACTATTGTTACACCTGCGGGTATAGCATTCCTGGCTGACATAATAGCAAAACATGCCCAGCCAACTATCGCAAGAAGGGCCATCAGGAAGGATGCACTTGTGATCTATGCGATGCATACTTGGAAGCTGGACATCAGCCCAGCAAAAGCGGCAAGCACAAAATGCAATTGCCAACCAATCCACAGGAGAATCAAGCGTGACAGGTAGAGGCAGCACCAGGGGTAGAAAGAGCTAATATTTTAAGTGAAAACTTTTATGATTGCTACCCCACGTTGAACCCCACCCAAAACAATAACTTAACCATGCAAATAAAAGATTTTGCAGATGACAAGACTGTATGTTGGAGCAATAGCGGCGGCGTAAATTATGAAGAGATGACGGCGGCGACATACAATTTGTCAGAAGATGATGAATCTTCCATAGAAAATACAGCCCCAGCAGTACTACCAGCAGCAATGGTGCTGTCAACCAGAGCAAAAGCATGGCAAGACACTGTCCAGGCAAACAATCTCAGAAGTTCACCGCAAGCAGCAACTATTTTTGACCCAAGAAGAGTCACCAGATCAGTCAAGCATGCCCTTTCAGATTCGGGTGCAACTGGCCATTTTCTGGTAGAGAATACACCAGTAACAAACAAACAAATAGCCACCAATCCCATCACCATCACACTACCCAATGGAAAAACCAGCAGATCTATCCACACTTGCAACTTGAATATACCATGGTTGCCGGATGATATGACGGAAGCCCATATTGTACCTGGATTAGCCCATTCTTTGACAATCTCTACAAGGAAGTTTTGGGATGCAGGATGCAAAGCTGTTTTTGATCAATTTGAATGCCGTGTTTATTTTAAAGGGAAAATGGTACTCGTAGGAGACAGAGACCCAAATTCGCAATTGTGGCGACTCCCAATCAATCCAATGTCCCCAGCATCCGCGACCAGCACAGCCGCTCAGCAAAACCTATAGCTACTACCCCACCAGCACCTCAACAATCTCCATCATGTGATGAATAACATGCACATCATTCCATACCTGAAGAATCAAGTCAAATTCATGCATTAAAAAAATTCTGTCCACCAATCCACACCATACCATTCATGATGGCTGACCTCATCTGCAAGCATCTTGCTAAATCACGGAAAGGTGGAATACACAGGCCCTGCAAAGGCCTCAGAAGTACGCGGCAAAAGAGAAAAGTAAGAAGAGAAAGGATGCAGGAGCAGGAGGAAGATGAGAATGAGCAAGAGGAGATCCCGGAGGAAGAGGAAAAACATGAAGGCATGAACAATTTTTTTTGTTTTTTAGCATTGGTGGATAAGCAGACAGGCACATTGTACACCAATGCCACAGGAGCCCTCCCATCAGTCAGCCTTGAAGACAACCAGTATTATTTTGTCGCATATGATTACGACACCAATGCAATTTTTGCCATCCCAATGAAAAACTTGACCAACAAGAGCATCATTGCAGCCTTCAACAAGATCTTCATAGACCTCACCAACAAAGAGTACTAGCCAACCTTCAATGTGACCACCAACAACCAAGCCACTACTCCCCTCAAAGCATATATCTCCAAAAAGAAAATTGAACTTAGCAATTTGTTGAGCCAACCAACCACCGTGTAAACTCTGCAGAGCAAGCCATCCAAACCTTCAAAAACCATGTCATCAGTGAGTGGCCTTTGCACTACCGTCGTGGACTTCCCATTGCAACTTTGGGACAAACTTACCGAGCAAGCCATCATAACTCTCAACATCATCTGGACCTCCCATACCAATCCAACCAAGTTGTCGTACCATCAACTGCACGGGCGCCGGTATGTTTGGAACAAGTGGCCAATGGTGCCACCCGGCAGCAGAGCAGTCCTTCTCATTGACCCATCATCCCAAACCTGGGACACCCAGGGTATTGACACATGGTATCTTGGCCCATGCTTCCACCACTACAGAAATTGTTATTTTTTTGTGCCCGAAACTGGAGCGTACTGAACAACATCATCATGTGATCTATCCCCCCAGTATTGCAGCCTCCCTGACTTCACGTCGCCTTAACATGCCAGAAAAGTCTACGACGAACTCGTACAATCAATTCAACAATTAGAAAGGACGGCGAAAGCAAAAATTCTGAGCAACTTAGCAAAATCATTACGTACATTTGCAACTTCCACCTATGCGCCAAGTCAGAGGGTAGATACTCCAATTCAGAGGGTAGATAATCCACCCACTTCAGAGGGCGTGGCACTCATTCAAAGGGGGGCCAACACACCCAGAGTAACCACATCAACAAATCCTACAGCGCCGGCAACGCATAAAGTCTCCCCATGCATGCACATGCAAACTATGCAAAATAATACGCCAGGAATGACCCCAACAATTAACAATCCCAACCAAGTACTAGAATTGGGCCTCCCCCCAGAGTGGCAATCACCTCGGCTCAACAATGTCTTGCCAGAGGATGTCCCAATCATCACAATCAACAACAATGAAAAAAGGCCACCAAATCACATCCCCTTATTTACGCCCCACATCATCTTGCAGGAAGCAGTCAACCACATCGCCAAAAATGTTTACTACAAGGAGGAGCAACAACCATGGCTCATTACTGTGATCCTCCATCACTCCAAGTCCAACAAAAATAGGAGTCAACCTTGACGTCGACGTCGAGCATTTCTGTGCACCTGTCGTGCACCTAGTCACTGGCAAAACAAGTACACAATACCGCAAGCTAGTCAAGGATCCAGTCACCCAAAAGGTGTGGTCCACCGCATTTGGAAAAGAGTGGGGGCGATTGGCGCAAGGAGACAACAAAACTGGTGAGAAGTGAACAAATTCAATCTTCGTGATGGTGAGCCACGAGGAAATTAAAAACATCCCAACAGATTGCGTTGTCACTTACACCCGCGTTGTCGTGGACTTCCGCCCCCAAAAGAAAGACCCCACCCACGTACGATTGACGGAAGGAGGCAACCTCATCAAACACACCGGCAAACTCACAACCCACACCGCAGACTTCACCACATCAAAGGTAATATGGAACAGCGTCTTCAGCACGAAGGATCAAAATTCATAGAAATTGAAATCAAGAATGTTTATTTGGGAACCCCACTCGACAGGTACGAATACATGAAGCTCCCCATACATCTTTCCCCCAACACATCATCAACTAGTACCAGCTCAAGGAGCGTGAGAAGGGTGAATTTGTCTACGTAGAAATCCGGCGGGCCATTTATAGACCACCGCAAGCGGTAATCCTTGCGAACAAGAGCTGCGTAAACGTCTTGCGCCTTTTGGCTACTATAAAGTTGCTCACACGCCAGGTCTTTGGAGACATGTCACGCACCCAGTACATTCTATGCTGGTCGTGGATGATTTTGGTGTCAAGTATTTTGGGAAGCAACATGCACAGCACCTCTTCAAATCCCTAAAGAGTGACCACAAAATATGGGGAAATGCTTACGAAGTTGAAGTTGAAGAAGATTAGGAAGGAGACCTTTTTGGCGGCATCACTCTCAATTGGCACTCTGGTACAGGTGATCCATCAGACCGTCTAGGTAGGTACCTTGACATCTCCATGGGTAAGTACATACCCAAACTAGTATTAGCAAAGTTAAAGCACGATCAACCAAATAAAGCGCAGCACATGCCATTCCAAGCCCCACCAAAGAAAGATGGCACAGCAACGCAAGATCCACTAGAGCTTGATACCACAAATAAAATTGACGACAAGCAAAAACTACGAATCCAACAAGTTATAGGTGGACTACTCTACTACGCACGCGCCGTTGACCTCACAATTTTGACTGCCCTCAGCGCAATAGCAAGCCAACAAGCAAGCCCAACAGAACAAATCAAACAACACATCTGCCAACTACTTGACTACATAGCCATGCATCCGGACGCAGTAATTTGTTTCTACCCATCATCCATGATATTAATATTAAACATTCATTCTGACGCCTCATACCTAACCGAGCCCAATGCACACACAGCCGCGTCACAGACCCCTAATTCTTAGGATCCAAGCCCACCAAAAATGAACCAATCCAGCTCAACGGTGCCATCTACACATATTTTGGAATTCTCAAGTCCGTTGTCACCTCGGCAGTAGAAGCTAAGCTATCAGCCCTATTTTTGAACTGCAAAGGAGGCAAGATCATCTAACTTATCCTACAAGAATTAGGCCATGAACAACCACCTACACCCATGCACTGCAATAACAAGACCATAGCAGGCATTGCAAATGACACCATCAAACAGCAATGCGCCCGCTCAATGGAGATGAGATTTTTCTACTTCACAGACCAAGTTAAGCGGGATTTTTTGATGTCTAATAGCATCCAGGCCAAGAAAACTTGGCTGATTATTTTACAAAACACTTAGACAGCAAGCACCATCAGGAGATCCAACCATGGTACCTCCACATACATAACTCCCCCAGTGTACTGACACCTGTAGCAGCACCAAGCACTCTGTGAGGGTGTGTTGGAAATTTTCCTGACGGATATATCCGATCATCCCCACTGCCCCGAATGGCGGTCCCACGGGACTCAAGAGTACCTATGTACAGAGCACAGACTGTACGCTGACACTGACACGTGTAACATAGGTTGCCCGAGCACCCATCAAGCTAATGCATACTTTTAGAGAGCTCTAGAATAGAGCTCATAAATAGTAAGAACATCTGATAGCATTACTAACCTTACCTGAGTGTTCAACTTCAACATGGGGCATGTTCTTCCTCTCAGGCATAGTTGGGGCCAGTGGGCGTCAATTGGACAGGACAAAATGTGCGGCTCCTTCTCCAGAAATGGACAGCCAGAGCATTTTCATCTTTGGAGTTGAAAAACCTTCCACAACAGACTGGTCAGTATGGGCAGAGTTCTGGGGATGGTCCACTCTCCCTAGTGCATATCTTCATTGGCCGCTGGGAGTATGGCTCCACCCCACATATCGTAAATGGATCTGGTTCCATGATCAGGCCAATGATATCATTGAGCGCGTGGTGGATGACAGGCTAGAATAATATATGCCATGTGGAGTGAGGCGCCCATGCTCAGAACAAGTCTACCTGCTGAGGACCTAGTATGTGCTGGATAATTGCCCCCCAACTGGAGTAGTACCATGCACTACAGTCTTGGCCATCAATAGCTTAGTGCAATTCCTGAATAGTGGACCTCAGACCTCAGCTGGCCATGGGACCAAGCCAATCCAAAAAATGTTGGGCATTCCTATTGTCTTGGGGTGGTAGTTGGATGGGGTCCAATATCTCCAATGAAGGCATCGATTTCAAATGGGTGGTAGACGGTGGACGCAATCACCACATCGACCGCTGTGTGGGTCACCAATGGATCCTACAACAAGTATGTTGCTCCTCTTGTCAGTGACACAGGCTGGATCCTATTCTGTACACACAAAGAAAAGAATGTATGGTTCCTTTTTTGAGGTGTTACCAAAAGCATGCTCGTATCGCGCTGAGCTATTGGGCCTCCTGACCATTCACATTCATGTTCTTGTGTCAACTATTGAGCAATACTTTGGGCTGGGAAACTCCACAGCAATGATTGTGTGTAATAATAAGGGAATTGTGTTTAAAGAATCCAAGGAGTACAGATGGCACATCCCCAACAGCGCTTGTTTGCAGGTTGATATCAAGCGAGCTCTGTGTGATTATTCTTAGTCGTTTAGAGAAAGGGTTGACAAAGATGAAGTGGTAATCAAATTGTGAGCTTAGATGAGATTAATTCTAGAGC
>JAZGVS010000744.1:0-13160 GCA_037356235.1 Bacterosira constricta
ACCTGTGGGATGTTCGGTTGGGTCGTGTCTGGGCCCACTCGTGATAGAAGTACTAGGCCTGGGGTAGGGGGTAGGTAGGGGGACTTCCGTGACCGACAATCTCCGACAATCGTGCATGCCCTCATTCATTGATACAACAACATACTGGAAGAATACTGAGATGAGATCCTCTGACATCTCTAGATAGTGAGATGTTGAATGAACTGCACAAGCACAATTAGATCCAGGAGGAAGGCCTTCAAGATGACAGCGCCATACTACGTCTATCGCGAGTGTCTTGATTCTTCGTTTCTTGTGGCCTGCGCATGGCTTACATACACGATCTCCAAGATGCAAGATGCGTTACGGTAACTACCACCTACCCCCGCAGCCTGGCTGTGACTACTACTACAATAGAAGGAAATCGTGGAGGAAGGAGGTCGAATTCTTTTCGCCACATAAAAAGTTTCAATCATACACACCAAGCAACAAGAAGTAAAAGCACACATAACCATGTCCGCGATTACAAAGAGGCTACAGTTTGGCACGGTCGAGATAAGGTATTATCCATCAGTACTTTCCGATAATCCTGGCGGGACCTACGGGCCACCTATCGAATTAGGCTGGGAATATTCCAATGCGCAATACGACGGCAATATCGTCATCGGCAATGAAAATAAAATGAGGCTGAGTGCATACGAAAAGGAACGGCAGGGTAAGAGGAATAACAAGTTCTACCTTTCACATCGTCGAAGGGAGTGCATGCTCAAAGAAGCAGGTTATACGGAAGAGGATTTGACACGGGCAATAAAGCGTAAAAATTGTGTGCGGCATAAACGGGACATCAGCAACTTACGCATGAACCCGATAACAAGACTTCAGATGATAATTCAATGCGAAACACAGACGAAGAAGCTTGGAAGGGCGAAGACAAATCTACAAAGTCTGAGAAGTGATGGCATGTTTCATGAGCATTCTGCGATCTACGACGGCTGGTGGATTACTGTGTTGATTCCAAATTATATATGATACTGTAAATTAGCTAAACCACCAAAGACTTCTAAAAACATATCTCCTTATCGAGTTAAGCAGGGAAGTTTCATGATCGGTTGTATTTCACATGTGCTATCCAGCTCTAAGCGCTTACTTTTTTGTTGTTTCATGCTGGTGGAATAATACCATCCTGCATTCACTTATGATTCTACTTCGATTAGACCATCCACGAATTGACCAACAGTGTAGGCGACAGTAGCACATGCACCACCAAGGAGAAGTGTTTCAAGCCCACATTTGAACCAATTGGCAGCACTAGGTTGTCAATTACAATCAATGAGTGAGAACCACAATGAACTACGACAGAAAAGGGACGTGATGGGGCAAACAAAAATTGATTACATACCTGAATATACTCTTCACGCATCCCATTCCAAATAGCACCATTCCTGTGATAACACATGCTGCGGTAAACAGTACTTCCTCTCCAGATGATGGAAATAATGCTGGAATGATGACGTAACCCAATAGCGGTAGTGATCCAAAAGTTGCAAAGGCGCAGAACATTACAACACCCTCTTTCATACTCTCGGTTTTATGATCTTCGTCTGGAACTTGCAACGCCAGCTCCTCAGCCATCATGACATCCACGAAAAAGTCTTTGTATTTTGACATAGTCTGAATCACTATCGTGGCATCCTCTCGAGTCATCCCCCGTTCTTCATAAATATCTATCATCTCTCGAATTTCCCCCTCGGGATAATTCTCCATCTCCCAGTTCTCCCTTCGCCTTTCACTCAATATCCATTCATTTTCGGCTTTAGAGCTAAGGAATTCACCTACCCCCATGGCAAGGGCATCTGCGAAAATATTTGAGAATCCCAGAACGAGAACTACAGGAATGGGTAAGGAACCACCAGCTGCTCCGGCGACGATGGCAAATGAAGTGAGGATGCCGTCGAGACCGCCAAAAATGAGGGGTTTCAGGAACCCTCCCCCGGTTTGATGCATTTCCGTGCTTTGTTCGGCTACATGTCGTGTGTCATGGAAATTCCTGCAAATAATAGAACGACGATGATGCGGTTTAGACAGGAATGTTGACACTGAAACAGCAATGGGGGCCAATCTCACTTTGATGCATTCATATCCAAACCATCGTAAGCCATTCTCGCCCCGTCTGCGACGAGTGCAACCTTTTCATCCGGCGACGACATAATAAGTTTCAGGATAGATTGTTGCTTCGCAAATTGACAGCCTACTCAATAATGTCACTGTATTATAATGTCCTTTGCTTCGTTCTCTCTTCAACCCCTGCTTCCGCTTCCGACCCTCCGTTGCCTTTATGCTTCTGGCTGATGCGATGCATCGGCTAGAATCTAGAATCGGAATCGGATGACTCATACGTCATCTCCGCATGATGGGGTGATCTTATTAAGGGGGCGAGAGGGGGATCCCGAATACCAAGCCCCGAATCATGCATAATTAGCCCTGTCGCGTAGTGGCACCTTTTAAAAGAAAGAGTGCCTCCCGAGATAGCCCCGTCTATGGCCCCGTCGCCCGTCGATCAGTCCCGCTCTTTCTGGCGGGTCTGGCGGGAGCGAGCTACGATAGTGCGTAATCTCGTCGTGGAACTGCCTCTAGGTACCTAGGTAGGTCTACACCAAAGAATACAGACTACATACATACTTCTACGATGGCACTATCATGAGTACATCTACAAAATTCTTCTCTCATATCAATAATTTTGAGGGGCAGCAATGAATACTGTCTATTCTATGGTTATAATACATTAACTTTGTATATAGCCATGTTCCTAATATTAATAGAAAAATATTCTCCAATGATAAGAAAGATATTCTTTAATGATGGGTAGATGAAATAAAGTATTGATCCCATGATATATACAACTGCAAGAAGGGTTACACATCATATACTCTTAGTCGCTCTCCCCACTTGGCGAACCACGTCTACCACCACCACCTTCACCAACGATGATATTCGACGCAATCATTCCATGATGTAACGTCGCCAGGACAAGCTCTCCTGAAAAATAGTCTCCGTCAGTTTCAATGACAATGGGCCGGCCACCCCAGTGGAACGATACGATAACACCCTCATCATCGTCGTAGGAGGAAGAGTTTGACTGTGAACAATATTGTAGCATTGCCTTACATTTGTGGGTTATTGTACCATAACATGACAGTTTAGTGTGAGAACAATCTGCAAAGGTACGAAAATAGATGCATGTACAGCACAAATATATCATACCTTAGCTTCCTTGATACCGAAAACAAGAATCACCTTCTGATTCACCTCCAACGGCGGCATATCGCTCTCCTTTTCAAAATCATCATCATTGTCTTCCTCGTCCTCCTCACTGTGATCATTTCCACTCTCGCCCTCGCTCTCGTCATTCTTCTTCCTCCTCCTGCGTTTCTTCTTCTTTTTACCCCGATTATTACGAAAGTCATACTCGTCAAACTCCTCAGTGCCAGTGGACGTTTCCGTCTTCAATACAGCATTCCGTGCCGCTGCCGCTTGCAATACTGCATTATCCTCGCCTCTTCCAGCCAACTGTCGATCGTCTCCAGGATGGAAGCTCGTTGCAGTCACCACCCTCAACTCATCATCAATTGTCAATGCCACCTCGGCCGTACGTCGGAGTGGATCGAGAAGACGTAGCCATAACTTAGGATGGGAGATGATTTCGGACCGGGTACGACGTTGTTTCACCGATGTCGATAGAGAGATGCCATTTGCGTCCGTGACGCCTACTTTATGAAGGACGCGGAATACTCCTCCGTTGGGTATGACAGCATTGGGATTGTTGTTGTCGGGGTTACTTTTGGGTGCAGGACGCTCGATGAAGAATTCGAAGGAAAGCATCATCTTGTCAGTATTTTGAGATATTGAAGTAGATTGGTCTGGGTCGTCATTGTCGTCATCGGCATTGTTTCTCCTTAATTTGCTTTGTTTGCGTCTCTTCCGTGATCTGCGCTCGCGTGCAGAAAAGGATCCACGTCGATCCTCATCTTCATCTTCATCCTCATCCCTCGAGCGACTACGACCGCGATTTGAACCACGGCCCCTGTCATTATTTCCACGATCACGGCCCTTCTTCCTTTTGTCCATACCAAAATAATTCCCCCTATCATCCATCCCCTCGCTGCGAATTCGTAATGAGCAAACTCCCTTCCGAGGACGGAGGATGGAGTGGACAGATCGGACGGGTACACGGCAGACGTATCGGGTATCGAATTCTTCGTTGCTTTCGTCGTCGCTACCTCCGTTGTCGTCACTGCTGCCACCACCTGCTGCCCCTCTTCTACCTCCAGCAGCAGAATTCTTCCTGGCGGAACCCTCACTAGCAACAACGGTAGGAGCACTGCATCTTTCAAAAAATTCCGAATCGAAATGGAATTTGCCATAGGCGGATTTCGCATCGTTTAAGGAGCTCAACGTCAATCCGTCGAGTGGGTCGAACGAGATGTAGAGATCTTTTCCGATCTTGCCGAGGCAGGTTATGGAGGCGGCGAAGCGCTTTAGGTTGTAGGGTGGGATGGTGATGTCCATAATGACGTTGAGAATTTAGAGAACGAAAGCTAGAGACTGTCTAGTGAGTACGACAGGGTCGTGTTTTTCGGCAGGCCTGCGGTCGTCGCTGTTGCTTCTTGGTCTGTGATTGTCATAACTGCCATTGTCATTGCCGTTTCCCGCCATTCCGCCATTGTTGATTGTTGTTGTAGGAGGCTGTAGGAGGTATTATGCTTTTTGTTGTGTTGTCAAATAGTGTTGTCGTTGTTGTTCTTTTTTGAGGGCGAAAGGGCGTGCGCACATTCAAGAGTCGCCTTGTGAGCTTAATATTATGTATGTTATTTGGATCAAACTTAAACGGGGGGAGGCCCGCGTTATATCGCACGAAGCCCCGGCCATCCGATCATTGTATTTGCCATTGCGTCCGGGTTCGTAGTCGTAGATGCACTTTACGAGGTTGCACGTTGCGTTGCACTGCACATGTTGCATTCATTTTCGGGGTGGCATTTTTTGAGAGAAAGAGTAGAATGAAGTGCAGCGAAATTCTACTCTTGGTTATTAAATACTCTAAGCACTAAGCACGGAGCCTTTTGCCGCTCTGTTCAATCGGTTCAATCTACTCCCGCAGTTCCCAGCATTATTTTCTTTCGGTTTTGCTTTTGCTCATCTAAATTGACTGTATTATTATCAATACTCAACAATGGATCACGCCGACAATAGCAGATCCATCGTTACCAAACAACAACACATTCGAACAACCAAACAACAGCCACGATCTATACTCGAGGAAGAAGAATACACATCCACCTTGAAACATATCGTCACTCGTGATTACTTTCCAAGTTTGCCATCGCTACGTCGCGATGCTGCCATTCTGGAAGCACGAAGTCGGGGAGATATTTCCGGAGCCGTGGCAGTGCGTCGGATGGCTAGGAAGGAGGAGATTGAGAGAGAACGAGAATTGAAGGAGGAGATGGAGGAAGAAGAGCAAGCTACTGTGATGGAAAGGTCAATGTTACCACATGATGGTAATGTCAATCATGCAAAAATACAATTACGAAAACGACCGAGGCCATTGAAGCATGAAAATATCACTGGATTTCATGCCCGTGTGACTTCTGAGGATAATGCTGAATTTGAAATGAATCAAGAACGTGAGAGGAAAGAGAGGGAGGAGACGTTGGGCGTTGTGTATGCCGCGAGGGCGGACAAGGAAGGGCGGTTGATGATTGAGTCTCATGTGAACAGCAATACTAGTGGTGAACAAGGTGGTGCTGCATCCAACAACAATTCAAGGGTTTTGTTGGGATGTGATTCACCACTGGGATTAAGTTCGGACTTGTATGATGCTCCTCCTTCTGCTGGCCTGCGGATTACTGATGGTGGTAGCAGTGACACTACTGACAAAAACAAACATCGTACTGCCTCTAATAATGGAATTGGAAGGAATGGATTATTCTTTCAACCTCAACATCACTCCTTGGACAACAATCAAACCGGTATTAGTTCTGGAATGTTGACTTCATCTGGAGCTCCTTCTTCTGGTGGGACATTTCTTGCGCTTGAGAACAACGAGACCACAAATGAAGAAGTGGGAAGCAATGCTACATTTGACAATCTACTCATGCCTCCACCAGCAGCAAGACTGCATGCTTCATCAAGCGTGGTACCATTTCAACAATCCAACGATCAATCTAATACAGCAGATATCAATGTTGCAAAATCCGCACAATCCATAGATCACCGTTGCCAACTCGTTGAATATCTACCAAAGCCCACGCTACCAGACATTCATCCCCCTGCAACAAGATTCCCTTACCAGAACGATTCTCGGTTGCTTGCAAACAACAATGATGCTGTCGTCCGTGCCAACCGAGGTATACATCGCAGCAGCATTGGGTCGTATACAGACGCTTCCGACACGACTGATCTAGATGCCTCTCCTCCGCCACTGGATTTGGAACGGGCCGCACACGAGAAGGCACGCATTCGTGAGCATGAAACGTTTGTTGCCATGACTCCATTGATTCAGCCTGGTGGAGGTAGCAATGATGTCAGCAGAATTAAGGTAGCAGGGCAAACTGCATTTGAATCTGACGAACCCATCATGACTTGGGGTGACATTGCGTCTACGCCATTAGTGTTGGGAAGTGGATCTGCGGTGGATGGCCGGTCTGCATTATCTGCGGATTGGGAACCTACCCGTCCAACTTCGTTTTCAACAGGTAACGATGGTGTTGGCGAATCTTCTGCCCCAGCCTTTGATGTAGTTGACGAGAGCAATCGAGAAACTGTGGCGCGTAGAGCTGAAAAAGGACTTATGGATAGGGCCAAGACGTATCGAGCTGCTGGAAACAGTAGGTTGAGCAAAAGTAGGAAGAATATGGACGATGCGTCTGTCAGCAGCTCTCGATCAAATTCATCAGCAACTCCATTGGATCGAGCATCAGCATTGACGCCAGCTGCGCGTGCTCTTCTTGAAGCCAGTAATGCCGCTCGCCGATCGAAGAAGAAAACCAATTTACGGGGCAGCCAATCTTCATCGTCTTCACGTATATTCCAAACTAATATCTCTGGTTCATCTGGCGTCGCTGCTAGAATTCATGCTGGGTCAAGAGATTCCTTCGGTTCTGCATTGCGCATGTCTTATACACCAAATGCAACCCCTCGAAGTAAAGAGAAAGATAGGAAGAGGACAAGTTCCTCATCGTTGTCATCATTGCGTCAAGCGGCGGGAGGGGCTACACCCCGTTGCCATTCCCAGCGATAAGATAAACTTCACGGAAGGTTTATAGAAGCAAACCTTATATGATTGTAGATTATTGACTGTGCATCAATGGGGCTGCCTTTCTTGAACCTCAGCTGATAACTTAATAAATTTATCTCATGCGTAAACTAATGATCATTAATTTCACCGAAAGAGGGCAATTTATGGTAAAACAATCCAACTTGCCATTAGCACCATCAAATGAATTTGCAGCAAAACGATCGTCATATGGTACATCTTTCAAGCCTTCACTCATTTGAAGCAGACGGGCTCTAAGGAAGGGAATTCTCAGAGTGGTTTTAATATTGCAGAGTGCAAAGCTTGAGTGTGGATGCTTCTGCTTAAATTAAATACTATCGTAACCCATGGGACTTCTATAAAACTTAGGTACCATTCCCAGACCAACCCGGATGCTTCTTGCTTCTAAACAGGTCAATTTGTCATCAGCTGAGCATTAACTTCCTTTCAAAATTTGATCTGGGGGGTCAAAGTTGTTTTTGCTCGGCCCCTGGCAGAAATCTCATGTTGAAAAGTTATTATTCTAGCAGAAATCGTTCATCGCCCAGGAGAAGTTAACACATGTGTCTTGCTCGTGCCTCTCCATCATGCCATCCATGTTTGGTAACACTTCTTGCACAATTTTTTTTGTGAAACATTCGTCGCCGCCAAATGTGTCTTATTGCAGGAACAATAATGGTCCATTATCCTTTCACTCTATTTGCCAATGCTTCCGAGGCAGAGATCACCTGGATTGGACCTGACCTTGCCTGCTGGCGTTTTGCCTGAGATCTTTGTCCAGTACTTTTCGGGGGATAATTCATTTTTTATGCTTTGTTACCTTACTCCATGAACGAACAAAAGAAAAAAATCACCGGATAAGGAGTATCTGAAGATGTATCTGTTGCATCATTTTATGTTACATACAGTGTAGCTCTCCGAGCAAGACTCAAAAGAATAATTTCCCCTAGCATATCCAAATAGACTCAAGAAATAATACTGCCATTTGTTCAATCCCAATCACACTGGAAATTAACCGAAATCAGGCCCAATAAATCCTCCTACTCGAGCCATCTCCTCAATCTGCCCTGGAATAGTAATTCCAGTCCAAAGCTCCGTCAATAGCCCGACCACCAAGAAAAACATGGCGTATCTCCCATTGAACATTTCAGCCTGTGGAACAAAGCCAATAATACGCGCCTCCTCATACTCTTCTGCCTGTCGAATCTTGCGGAATCTATCTTCAATTTTCGAAAGCTCCGTGACTTGTGCGGCAAGGTCTACCTCGTTGAGGACGGTTTTGCCAGGTACCCCTTCGGTTATCCAATCGGCGTCAGCGGCGAACTCGGCGTCCCAGTCGTAATCGCCCTTGAGGGCGGGGAGTAATTCGTTGTCGGGGTTCATTTGTGGCTCGTCAGGGATCTCGGATGCCCTTTCCTTCGCTGTTTCTCCTGCAAAGATTTGGGTGGAAGATGACGGTGTAGTTACTGTGAAGGATCTTTGGGCAGGTGCGACGAACGCCGAAGCGCTTGTTGCGGATAGAGCCGCTAGGAGGGTTATAAGATTCTTCACCATATTGCGATTGTTTGATTACTACGTCGGCTGTATCCGTTTCGGTTGACAGTAACAGTAATGGCTAGCTGGGCGGGGTGGGGGATGATGGTTATGGAGGAGTGAGGTCGGTTTGAGCCATCTTTTTCGCCATGGTCCATCACCATCATGCTCTTGTGGATTTGATGTCGCGTGCTTTCGGTGACTGCGTTTGCGTACGTCAGTGTTGGTCAGTGTCACATCATACATCACTTCTTGTGATCCAGTCACACCGTGGTCACACAAGCCACAAGAAAGCTTTATCGAAGACTCCCTATTGATAGTTTTGGCGGGAGATCCTATTGTTAAGTGTTAATATTGGCGGGAGATCTCCAACGTCAAACATCATGAAAGATCCAAATCCAACAAAGATCCAACAACTTCTTACTATTGGCAATTGGCAAGCAAACCAGAACTAGATACATAGGTAGGTACCTCCAGAAGATGCCGACACCATGCCATGGCGGCGGCCGTTGCTACGTAGCTCTCTACTCTCTAGAGAGAGACAGAGAGCACTATCCCACCCAGCCAAACCATAGTACCTCATAGTACCATACCATTCTGAGAACTATCTGTAGAAAGATAAAAAGCGAAGTCCGCATCAAAAGTAACAGCTATCACTCTACTAATCTTCGAATATGAACAGCAATAGAAATCACACACAAGATAATGGCGATGCAGATAACATTATACCATCGCGGAGAAATAGCTTAACCATACCACAACCCTCGGAATGGCTTCAAAGATACAACAAACTACTTGATCGCTATCCCCTGCAAACCAAAATGTGTACATCTTTCCTGGTCAATGCTTTTGGAAGTGCTATGGGGTCATATTTGTCTGTCAGGGCAAAGGAAGATAGAACAAAATCACGTGGCAAAGATGGAAGAAAATGCGAAGCAACGTCAAAATCGATATTAACAAAAATCAATTGGGTGGATGTGCTATCCTACGCAATCCATGGCGGATTCATAAATGCTCCAATCTGCCACTACTGGTTTGAATGGTTATCAGTGCATGGGCCCTCTTCCAATACTGCATCTGTTCTCGTGGATCAATTGGTTGTCCAGCCACCTCTGTTAGCACGTAAGCTTTGATTTCTCTGTATATTTTAATGCTAGAATCTATTTGTACAAAAGACACCTAACACCGGCATTGCTGTCACCCCTATCTCAGTGATGTTTGTTTGTCTCGATGTGTTGCGGGCAAATATTCGTGCCACACTTTATCAATTCAGAGAAGCAAATGTAATTTCAAAATCGGTGACAAATGCAGTGCAGGTGATACCAAACTCTTGGCGCTTTTGGCCCTTCGCGGTCTATTTTACATTCAAGTATTTGAAGAAAAAACATTATACTGTGGCTTTGAATCTGTGCTCCGTGGCCTGGACAATGTATCTGTCTCGGGGTACTGGTGCAGGGGATGGTAGCAGTGAAAGTTGATCATTTTTACAGGATGTGGTGTCATTCATGAAAGTATTGGAACTTTGATCGGAGGGTGTATCAGTTGTAATTATTAGGAAGGTTCAAGGTGCGGCATTATTTATCGTTGCAGAATTAGCAGAGTTAAAATACGGCTGCACTCCTACCTACTCCTACTCGTGTACAAAATTACCAGTGCGAACACAAGAGTCATGGCCAGAGATGATGATCACAATAACATGCTAATTTACAGTTTTTTGGGTCTCTTTCATTCCCTATTTCATACTACATACGATACATTCCATCGAATCCATTTACTCAAGTTTACGACTGAGCCCTCTCTGCTTTTCTCCTGCTATCGTTCCTTGACTGTGACTTGAAATACTTCTTAGACAACCCATTCAGCCATTTCGACAAGCTCTCTGAGTCCAAANTTCCTTGACTGTGACTTGAAATACTTCTTAGACAACCCATTCAGCCATTTCGACAAGCTCTCTGAGTCCAAAGATGTGCCATCATACCGCTCTACCTTTTGTTCATTGCCAATACACGCTACCAATAACGGATATTTCTTTACCGAGAATTGTTTAGCCAGTTGTTGATTTTTGCCACGGCTTTCACCAAATGCAGCAAATCCGTCTTGCCTGTGACGATACGCCAGGGATGCATACAGAGGTGAGGTTTCGTATTTATCTGTGAAGAGGACGATGGCAATGGAAGGATGGCCTGCAGTCGGAGAAGATGCCAACAGCCGTGATTGGATATGCTGGACAGAGTTCACATTGACAATTAATCCTTCGATTTTCAAGAGAGAATCCGTTGTGTAATCATGTAATTTCTTGGCACTTCGTAGAGCGCTATCATCAGTTACGACATCGACGCGTCCATTCAGAACAGTGGCAAATACAGGGAGCTCAACCTTCTTGCCCAAATTCCATTGGCAAAATTTGAAGGCATCTCCACTACAATCTACGGCACCAACTTTGAAGATCATTCCATTCTTGACATTCTTTGCTTTCTTCAATAGTCCCTCTGAGAGCTGCTTCGCTTGCGCGACGTATCGGTTCGACTTTTCGTCTTGTTCATACTTGTCCTTGTCATAAAATAACATTAACCATACATGCTTCGAACGTGAGTCTGGAAATTTGGACTTTCCTAGCGGAACCACGCCAGACGGATCATCTTTCAACACTGGCGGAGGTTGAGTAGGTTGTTGTCTTTGTTGGCCACCGCCTCCCATACCTTGAAACATTGACTCGAAGCCTGCACCTCCTGGGAACCCTCCACTCCCAGATCCTCCTCCACCGCCCCTGCGTGCACCACCACGTTGTTTATGTTGGCCACTACCACCCATGCCGCCCATACCCATGCCTTCAAACATCGACTCAAAGGCTGCACCTCCAGGGAATCCTCCTGCACCCCCAAATCCTCCTTGAGCACCACCACCACCACCTCCGAAACTTGCCCCACCCTTACCACCTCCAAACTGTAGAGAGAATAATAAATACAGTGAGATGCCAAATTTCCTTGATTCACAATTGAAAATTTTGAGAGCAAATCCACTCACCATTCCTTCAAACATCTTGAATGCATCACCTCCGCTAAAATTCTGGGAACCCCCTCCGAATCCTCCTGCACCACCAAATCCTCCTGCGCCACCAAAACCTCCAAATCCAGCCGCCTCTGGATCCATCCCCTTCTCTAAAGCATCCAGCCCATTCTTTCCATATTTATCGAATACATTCCTCTTTTTCTCATCACCNCATCCCCTTCTCTAAAGCATCCAGCCCATTCTTTCCATATTTATCGAATACATTCCTCTTTTTCTCATCACCAAGTACATCGTAGGCGAGTGCCACCTCGACAAACTTATCTCCCTGTTCTTCTCTTCTTTTTTCGTTTGCTTTTTCGGATGAGTTTGGATCTGGTTGGAATTTATCAGGCTGAGAAGAGGGTTGCCAATTATTATTATTGACAAGTATGATGCATAGATATTCAGCATTGGTGAGATGCCATAAAATAAATAACATGATGTGGTATATAAAAACGCGGAAAGAATAGCAAGCTTGAATGAATTACTTACATGATATTTCAGGGCCAGCTTACGATAAGCTGACTTGATTTCTTTGGGCTTTGCTGTATTCTTCACATTTAGTATTCTGTAGTAGTCATTGGGGTCGTTGTTTTGGTTCTGATTGGATTGTTGGTGGCGCTGTTGATTTTGTCGATTGTTGGAGCTTCCATTATTGCTTCGCCGTTGTTGCTGCTGTTGCTGCTGTTGTTGTCTACGACGACCGTCTGCTGCTTCGACAGTGTGCACTCCACGAAAGGTACCATGTTTGTTGTTGTAGCTCAGTGTAGATAACAGACCGTGGCATGCCAGGAGAATCAGAAAATTCCGGTGGGACCACGTTTGGTTTAAAGAGGACGATGAAATGTTCCAACGGCGACAATGTTGATGTTGTGTTTTGTTTTTGTGAACCATGATATTGTGTATCTGCGTTCAATTATTGGTCCTGGTTGGGGATGATTAGTTTCGATATTATGAGACTCTATGAGACTTCTGTGGGGCTCGTGTTGCTGTTTGCTATCCCAGTGCAGGTCCCAGTGTCAATCATGATGTGGATCGTGGATCGTGGATCGTGGATCATGATGTTCGTTTCTGACCGAGAAAGAGTCGAATGGGTGGGGTAAGGGAATTATATATGGGCGGATAACCCAGGGGTGATAGTTACAGAGAACACAGCACATGACACTACCGTATTTAAACCTTATGTAATTCCCTTGATCGTAACAGTCGTAGCCTGGTCGTAGCCACAACAAAACCACACCAAAAGGAGGTCCCGCCAGTTACCTATCTACACGTACAAGTAGGAACG
>JAZGVS010000745.1:0-12456 GCA_037356235.1 Bacterosira constricta
ACTGAGTACCTAAGGTACTTACTAAATATCCTGCCTTTAAATATGCTAAATACAATTTTATACTTATTCCATCTTTTTTAGGTATCCTGCGAGAATTTATATGTGTTCATATTATTCTATATTCTTAATACAAAATTATATAATAGATAGGTGCATAGGTGTAATATCCACTCGTAGCCACAATGTGAGATGTGGCGGGAATGAAAATCCTAGATACAATAAGTAGCCTATCGGTCGATCGGAGACCACAACCATGGCGAGTCCGCTCCGCCTCCTCTTTTTTTCGCTATGACCAAGCCGAATGAATTGGTAACCACAAGGTCAGCACCCTACTCCATCGAGTGAAGTAGGTCGCTGACCTTGCGGTTAACGATTAATTTTGGTTGGTCATGATAAAAATACAGTTCCCGTGATGACATTGGATCAGCCTTGACATTGCCTTGACCTAAAGACCCAAGCTCATAGTCTGTGGATATACGAGGGAGATATGCTTCTGTGAAGTTCCAAGGAAGATACGCTTCCAAGAAGTTCCACGGAAGATTTACGACACATCGTACTCGCAAAGAAGTATGGACATTGATGTCGCATGTACACGCAAAGAAGTATTGACAACAATGTCGTGTTGAAGCGCTCAAAAGAGATGAGCGATCTGCACTCACAATTCTTGTTGTGAGCGCATTGGCAAATTCGTGGGCGGATCCGTGCATCATTCAGCAGAGTACAGCTGGAGTATGCGCGGGACTGCCCCTCTATAATTTTTTATTAGTATCTCCAAGCCACACAAGATTGTCACATTCTCCTTTTGGGTTCATTGCCTACACCTATGGACACATGGGGGCAGGGGGGCTCGTATCTTTCCCCCGCCATTGACATCGTGGTCCGCCGGCCCCCTGCAGGTATGGCAATGGGGTTTGGCTCCGTTGGGCCCATGATTGCGACCATGATTTCTCCTGGGGGGTGTTGATAACAGTCTCTCCGTATTGGCGCCACGCAAATGATCTCATCATTCATTATGCGTGTGTGATCGACACAGGCAAGGATTAGAGCCGTGGTCGCCAGAGGAAGTGATTCTTCCTGGGAATTATTAGAGGGGGGTAATAGGGAGAGCGTTGTTGCCACTCCTCTTGCGAAAGAGAGGGCTGGTATGATCTCATTGCAACAGATTGGATCTGGAGCAAGAGTATGGGAATGAGGCCCCGTTGTGTGATTATGGGGCAGGGGACTGATGGGCGTCATCAATGAAGCACTTGAACCTGATGGGTGTGGGTAGCACTTGAACCTGATGGGTGTGGATTTTCTTTGGACGCCAGCAACAGACGTCAGCTGATGGGGGGGCATGCATATAGTATTGATACAACAGGAAGAGATTTGGTTGTAAATATTTGTATGATATGTGGATAGTATATTAGTAGAATAAATGGGTATTCTCTGGGCAGGGAGGATGCTATAGCACATTATTTGGTTTAATTGGAACTGGAACCTAGTGAAACTGTTAGATTGGCACAGGTGGTTGTGAGAGAAGAATGCAGATCACCTTTGGAATGGGTTCTAAAGCGACAAGGGGCACCTAGAACACTGAGGTAACTTTGTAGATGTTGGTTAACATTGGACAAACCTGATCAGTCTCTAGGGTAGACAACTCTGTAAAGGAGGTAGACAAGGGAGAAAATAAATGAAATAGGATGCCAGGCATTTGCAGATGATGTGTTGATAAAGGAGCTGTGGGGAGATTACCTGTGTACATATGGGGTATGATGGAGGACTAGGATTAGATTTTCCTTCTTTCGAATATTTTGGGTAGCCACAGGAGAAATGCTAACACCAGTTTACCGGGTGGAAGATAAATACGTTGGAGATGAAGTCAACTGGAATAAGTGTAAAGAAAATAGATTGCTGTGTTGGATTCTAAGGTGCAGAATGCAATAAATTGCTTGTTTGGAGGGGCTGAGAAAGTCACCGGCAATTTAATGTTACAGCAGGAGATTTGATGCCCATTAACAGGATTGCTATGTCCAAATAGGGTGAGTGAGACAGTTCAGCCAAGCTAGTCCAGGATGGGGCAACCAACAACGGACTAGGCATATCTGGGGTGTATATTTGATTGAAATTGGTTGGGGTGGAGTCAGAACTGAGTCTGAAACTGGAGGCAGCTGAGAATGAGTCGTTGAAAGGCAAGAGGTCACGTGAGTGTGCTTTGCTACTTAAACCATGCAGTGCCAGCTGGATATCCGCGCCTGCATGGGGCTTGGTATCATTCTGTGCTTTCTTGTATTGATTGCCCATTGTTCTAATGTTATTTTGGAATAAGCTGTATCCAATTCACTATCACTAGTCGCAGCACTTGTGATACCTAGAGGATAAAGAGGTTGAGTGCCCAAGAGGGTATAACAATATATTGGTTGTGAGTTGTGACCCTCAAGACTTGGCCCAAGATCCCTTCATTCTATGGTACGTACGTTAGATAGGTAGTTGTGTCGTATCAATTGTCCCGAAATTTTACACTCTTCACTCTTCACTCTCGAGGACTTCTTTCCTTATTTTTACTAAAATAGTCTAAGATTCGAAGACATTACCCTGGATGGGCATCTCCGGACATTCAAACTTATTGGTCACTATTATACTCCGCCACAATTTAATTTTGTTCGCCAATTTTGTTCAACGAAATTCTCTGGAAGACCCAGCCTCGAGAACCGATAGTTCGATGGTGGAGTTTGTTGTTATTCTTACCTACTGTCCTCTCCAAAATTGAGAATTTTGATTAGTGTTGGTGTTGGGAGGTTGGAGAAGTGCAGACAGATTTACCTCGTCACTACATTGGAGCCTTCTCCAAAAAGTCAGACAAGGCGCATCATATTATGTACGATACAATCATTACTACCGACCCAGCAGAATCCCAAGCACTGTGAGATGCTGTAGCGACCAGGTAGCGACCTACTGTCGTGAAGCGCGCGAGGTGAAGCCCAAGAAGCACAATCTAACATTCAGCGGAATCGCCAACGGCTCATCTTCAGCCCCTCATCCTCCATACCATTGTTCACAAACAACAAGCAACCTCGCTACGCCAAGACTCACAACATTCATCAAAGCATTTTATTACAAATCACTAGATCATTTTATTCACAAACAATTACCTTCAAACATGAGTCTCGCCAATAGCAGCAACAATTATATCAGCAGAAGCAGAGGCCACACCGCCGCGTCCAGCGGCCAACTCACCATCACTACACTAATCCTTCTCTTCTTTGGCATACCACTAACTTCGGTCATTGGAGGCATCACTACCGCTCGTTGTCTCGCTTCAAAAATAGACAATTTTCCATCACAACTGTCCCCGGCTACAAAAGTGCCATTATCTCCCTCTTTATCGTCGCCAGGCAAAGAATACTCGTCAGACAACATGCCCCCCAACAGCCCTAATAGCGCACCGATACGTAGAACGAAACCTTACGAATCATCATCTGACTTTTACATACAAAAACAGATCCAAAATGAAGTAACTCAACTGACAATTCAAAAAGAGAAGTTGCGTCGAGTGCAAGAAGAGAACGAGCAGTTGCGTCGAATGATTGAAATGGTGAAGGATGTGTCAGTTGACGGCTATTGATTGCAGTTTATTCATAGATGTCATGAGATAAAGAGATTGCATGACTAGGCGAAAGTGTTCATATGAGGCTGAAGTAAACAAATGGATTGTCATTTCGCTAGTCATGGCAGGATACTTGTTAGGAACGGTGACACCATGTGACGACCTACGAGCCGAGGAATCAGAATTTGATATGAACTTCAGTACATCAAGAAAAGTGCAAGAGAGAGATAGAGACATGGGACGATTTAGCTTTGTCCACTCTCGCCTCCTCATTTCGTTGTAGCCTCCTACTCCTCGTATATCTGTGGTTAGAAGGTCTAAGAGATCGTCACGCTCGTGTTTGTGAATAGAAATGTATAACTGAATAACATGACCAACAGTCTGCCTTACAATTCGAGACAGAAATCCGTACCACCTGATACTCAGTTGAGACATTCCCAAAACACTAGAGTTTTAGGCATCTTCACCGCGCTCTCAAGTTACTGACGAGAGTTGAGATGGACAGCTCTAAAACTAAAACTATCTTAATAAATTATCCCTTTTGTTCTTCCCTCTGCTCACACTGATTGAAATTTATTTACCCCCAAATTACTCCCACATTGATGATAGTTTAAATGGCTTGCTGTCCAGATGCACAGCTGAAGCCCTTCTTGGCATATACAGTGACGACCCGACAGCAGCTGAAAACCAAAGACAAACTGCTAGAACTGCAATTTTCCCAGATTTGCTTAGACTGCATGATTCTGAATCTGGAAGCAAAAGTTCCAGATGATTGCGCTTTTTGGTGCATATATCAGTTTTCAGAACCAAAAAGACGTAGCCCTGACAAACCGTAGCAAGTAGAAGAGCCATTGCAAGGCTACGCCAAGCTCTTCGCCCTAGATTCAGCGCTGTTGATGCCCAAACGAGGGCAAAGGAAATGCTTCCAAATAGCATCGTAAAAAGGGCGCAAGCTCTGGCCGCAGTCATATAATCGTCTTGTTGGAAAGCAGGCGGGAATGCCTGACATATCCCTGTATCTTCAAGTAACGTGTTATCATAAACGGCACTGATGTTACATCCATTAGGATTTGTGCAACGCTTCAGTTCGTAGGTAAAGACGCCAAACTCCATAATCGATAGAACATTTTCTGTTCCATTGATTGAAACAGCTGCATCACGGGAGAAAAATTCACAACTGTAAGTGGTGACAAAGCTAAGAATCAATGCCACCGAAATCAAAATTGCCAATACCAATGCAGACTTGGTGGGGCACCTGAATAGTTGATATTTCGTCTCTGGGGCAATTTCATCCATTTCTATTGGACGAAATAGGTGACGATCGGATGGGATGGCATGGTCAACTTGATCAAGTCTGATATCTTTTAATGTGTCGATCAATGTCTCTGCCCTATGCTGAAATGTTCAAGGGAATCATGTTAACACAATATCCAGTGAGAAAGATTAGTAGATCAAAATGATAAAGCTCAAGGCCTTATGTGTCTTACGTCAGATATTGCTCGATCTGACAGAACTATTTCATTGAATTCCGTTTTGCTAGCCCAGATTGGCACATATTGGCTATCGTCCCCATTCATGTCAATGAGGTGGATGATTCGACCAGGCATGTAGAGCCGAGGCCCTGAGCTGCGATTCTTTTCTGCTCTCTCGTTTCTTCTCGCTTGCAGCGTCTGATAAAATTCAGTGTCATGGTTGACAAACCCTTTGGGATGGAGAATCGCAGCATTCATTCTTGCCAGGCATGATTCTGGACAAGAAGTGCGAAGATCCTGGAATAATTTCATCTTGGAAACCTACTCATGGAAAAGACTAATGTAAGCAATCTGGTAAATATACACTAATAATCTATATGTGCGGCTCACCTTGACTCGCCCCATGACTTCAAAAAACTGGTCCCGGAGCAAATCAGCGTTTTCCGGGGAGAGTCTCGGGACAATATCATCATGTCTAACTATGCAGGTGATGAAAGCTTCACATAAGTCAGCCAATCGTTCGTCAAACACACATCCCTGTCTCAGTTTTGAACAAAGAACATAACAGATTAGATGGTCGAAACACAATATGGTGAGAAAATGAGTATACATTTGAAAACTCACAGCAGGTTCGTAAGCAAAGCATTTCAGTGATGGAAACGAAGGTCGTAGCATAGTAGCCAATACACAGGCACAACCGCCACCAAGTGAATGGCCAGTGATTATGAGTTTGTACTGTGCATATGGGCTATCAATGGAGTAAAGACACTTCAGAGCACGATGCCTTCAATATCACAACCAAATGCAATAGCAAAATTTAGTAAGCAGATGAAAAATTTGATATCATTCATCAACTAGTCATGACTCACTTTTTGATATCCTAAGGTAATTCATCAACAGTAACAACAGTATGATAGTGATTGAGGTGTACACATAAATTGGAGTTATCATTCAGTACATTCCCAACTTACATTATACATCCACTTGCATCTAGCGAGGATGCCTTTGTGGCAATGGTGCTGAAGAAATTGATTGAATTGTCATCGATGGCATCAGTATTTCCGTGAGTCTTGTGCATTTTGGCGCTAGGGCATCCTTTTCGTATTGGGCGACTTGGTATTTGTTCTGAACATATGTACATGCACTTACCCCCTTTCCATCAAAACCACATCGTTCTCCAACATCATCCAACTCTTGTGCCACACACTGCAAATCGATCACCATATCCTCGCTGCCATAATTGATGAAAAACATTCCAGGTTAGCATCGTGCACTAGAAAAGATTATCTTACAAACTCCACGAGGATACAAACTTACAGAGACTTTATTAAGGTGAAATGATGAGAGTCTGCTAATTTGGGTGAGAGTATGAAGCGACAAAAATGGTTTTTATCCTCTCACCATTGTTCCTCGAACGGTCACGACCACTGACTTCGCGTCCTCATCGATGAGAATTGCATAAGGCTGTAAACAAGGATGGAGACATTTTCGTGTTAGATGCGAAGGGAGCCAGCGACAAATTGAGGCATTGTAACAGACAATACACATACTGTTGCAGAGAGGGAGTTGTGGAGGTTGGCATAGCAAAGTTTAGTGGTGGGTTGACCGATACTGCTCAACGCGAAGTCATCGAAAGTTGTTTCAGTAGGCTTATGAAAACAAAGAGGGTCAGGTTCCTCCTCAGAAAAATCGCGAACAGCTTCTGGAAGCTCGACGTATATGCTGACACAGTGCTTAACGTATTTTGCAACGTCGGCAAGTGTGGCCGTGTCTTTTTCATTTTCCTGCATCAATAGGTTTCTTTCCACAACTTCATACGCTCCTCCTTTGGCTTGCAACCCCAACATGCTTTTTCTTGATTGGCTGGCGAATTGTGTTCTTTTACAAATTTTTGAGACTAAGTGATCATTGCGGTGTTTCAAGCGTAGTAATCCAAGTCTGTGAGATTGATCAAGTGAAGAAATACGGCAAGAGCACGATGTGTTAAATCAAATTGAACTTACTGGGATCTTGATCCAGACTCTCGTCTTCACCATCCGTCGCGCCTGACTTCTTAATCTCGGATATCTGCAATGAAACTTTCCGTATCGCATTAACTCTTTCTTCCGCCTGCACCCTTGCGGTCGCTTTGAAGCCAACATATAAATCAGAAAGAACAATTCCCATCTTCGCATCATTCTCGATGAATTCCATAACAGTTACCGTAATATCCTTTAGTTCCTGTGCATTTTTCAACTCACTCGCCCCTTTCTTGCCGCGCAACAAGATAGAAAGACATCCTAAACATCCCCGGGAATACACTTCAATGCGTTGATCTTTCTCGTTAAAGAGTGATCGGTACAAGGCATTACCCTTACCATGAATCCTAAGACAATGGACCATAGTGTTTGCTGCAGTGGCAAGCCATATCAATAGCTCCAGTGCATAGCTAACAAGTAGAACTGAGTGGAAGAAAAACCAAGCGGTGTCATCTGAAATCCAAGATATCCAAAAAAGAGCGAGAGAGGGAGAGCAAACAGATTAGAATATCTGAGCTATTTTGTAACAAGCAGTGGTGACATTACTTTGTTGATTTTACAATTCTCACCTGGGTTATACTCGGGTTCATCATTCCCGCACCCGTAATTGTTTCTTCGAATGATGTAAACAACGTAGATCCCAATAGAAAATAACCCAGCTGGGAATAGATTTACGAAAAATATCTTTACAAGCACGAGAGGGCTGCATGTGTTACATGAATAAGTCATCATGGGAGGAAATGATAGTTCAAACGAGAAGTAGGTAATGTAGAGAAGCATAATCAACAACTTACCGAAGATAGCTGTTTCTAACTTTCGAATCTGTCGGCGTTCCAACCGAAGCTGCCCTCCAAAGTGCGACCACCCACGATAAGTCTATAATTGCAAACGAAAATGATGCAATAATAAAATAGGATGCATTCTGCCCTTGATCCCTGCATATTATATGAAAGATTTGAGACAACAAACATAAGTTGAAAGACGCAAAAAATCTGTGAGTTCCATTTATTGTGGACTTACTCGAGAGATTTTTCTTCATCGGAGGTAAGTATCAGAAAACTATTCTGGTTGTACAATTCCTGATAGGCAGGGCACCTGCAGAGTGCAAAAGAAATATTGAGAGATGAGACTAAAACTACAGCCAAGATTATACTTACGATAATTTATATGATATAATAAGTAATAAGGGCACGGAAACTTGATTCGTGATATTGCGGGTTCCGAATACAGTATGGTTTCCGAGAAAGCACTACCCCCCCTCCAACTTCTGAGAGAGTGTTCCCGCAATATCACGAATCAAGTTGTCGCGCCCTTATATGGCGATTCTTACCATGTCGGAACGCCATTGATTGTTTTGGAAGACCCATCACTTTCCGTCATCAAAGATATTACAGTCAATGGCATCTAAAGGAATGTGTAACAAGTGTTTAACATAAGTTTCAACAATTTGGATATACTTTATTGTAAAAACTAACGAACACTTACCACACAGCAGCTGATATATTATAGGAAATGGGGATAGATGATAGATCAGTAAATTATCATTCACGCAAGAGCATAAAATAATCAACGCCCACGAGCTAAATGGAATTCCCTCGATAATGGGCACAAGTCTTCAAGTTCGTTGGGTCGATACAGATAAAAGTGGCAATCACTCACAAGAGTTGGAGAAGTCTAAAGAATGCCTGAATAGCGCAGATAATTTGAAAGTCATCGCCAGCTAGAGGGCGAGATGTGAGACCTCCTAATATAGTGAAGGCGGGCATATGTTACCGCTCTTGATGTGCTCCTGGGCGAGGCTCTCAACTAACAACGACGAGCAGCTCGAGATTGTGAGGTCGGTTTAGAGACCTGCAACAATAGGTAGAACCTAGAACCCTGTCAATCACAGGACTATTGACAATTAGTATGTAATCGTTACAGGAGGGATTCAACAGGATTCAACAGGATTCAACATTCTTTCTGCCCCACAAGAATGCTTATTTTAGGTGAGTGTCTCTCAGTTTTTAGACACTCAGGGTGAGTACTGATTGCCTACCCAGCTAGATGTTTGGCAGACACTTTCGAGTATCGTACTGGACAGAGGATGAAGAGGCCTGTTGCAGCTAATTTCCAGATTTGGAAATTTGGAAATCTATGGCCGGGATTTCCCATGGGCGTGTGCCGGCGATACCCCCCCCAACAATGTACAATCGTCATTATATCCGTAGGCCTCAGGTTCGAAGATAGATGGCAACACGATACTGAACAAGGCCTGTAGTAGTGTCAACATATCTTGCGTTTGCCGGACACAGAATGCTGGACGCGGGCGCCGGGCAACCACCAGCACTATCCAACCCTCATTATAGGTGGCGGCGGGCGGCGTGCACTCGAGAATGATCAGGAATGATCCCTGTTTGACAAATCCCCTGTCATCACTCTAAAAAACGATCCGTCTTCGGAAACAATGGACAATGGTATGTCGAGATTCACTTGGCATTTATTAATTTTGTTGTTGTTGCAAACCCTAATTTGCTAATTTTGTTTGCTCCTCATATTGGCAGGCTTGGCGCTTGGTTGCCTGTTTGTTGACGGCGTCGGGGCGCAAGGAACACTTTTTTTTATTCTTTTTGGAATACAGCTCCTTGGCAGTCCTTGGCCTTGCGATGCAGCAACAGGCAGCACATTAAAGCGTGGCACTGGCGTTCAGATAGTAGCGCTGAGGGCCAGGAATTTTGCCTTGTAATGCGTCGGCAAAGAGCGGGATTGAGACGGATCGGGGGGGGGGTATGGGTAGAGGCATGCGATAGAGCCGCATATTAAAGTGTGGCACTGGCGTTCGGATAGTGGCACTGAGGGCCGGGGATTGTGCCTTGTATTGTATCGGCAAAGAGCGGGATTGAGACGAATTGGAGGTGAGAATATTAAAGTAGATGGATGGGACGTAGGTGTTATTCAAAGGCAGGATAGATACGGTGGTTGGTAGGTTGGATGGTATGTCGGTGGGCGAATTGATTGATATCCCCATCAACAGGACCATTGTCAAATAAAATAGAAGCAGAACTGGGGTTAAGAAAGTGGCGTTGTGTAGACCAGTATGTCTTAGCACAACGCCTACTCTTTTCCTATAGAGTCTAACAGTCTCTTGAGCATTCCTGCAAGAACAGCTTCATTTTCATTTGCCATATCGCGTTCAAACTTTTCACAAGACAAAGCCATGGCTACTACATTCATGCTAACACTTGTAGTTCCACCACCACTTGCAGTATCACTCGATTTTGTATCTCCAGCGGAAGTACCAAACTTGAGGACAACAGGATGATTGGTAGGGAGACAGAAAGCAGAATTCTTCACGGCGTCATTATGATAGCCGGTAGTGTGCATTGTGTCACCCGTATTCCAGCCGCATCTGCCGCAGGCTCCATACACTTTGCCTTCGATTTTGCGACCAATATCTTGAGGACCAGAAGGCCGTCTGAATTGACCACGCTTTTTGTAGACATTATTGCGATCGCCACCTTCATTGCTATTATTGGGGCAATTCCCATTTCCATTCTTGTTACTCCTGTTTCCTCAAGTCCTATTCCCATTACTATTTCCTCCATTTCCACCACTCTTATTACTATTGAATTTGTTCTTGTTCTTGTCAATCCGATTTTGATCCCTGGGCTTTTGTCATGTATTCAAACCATGCTGTCCACCACAATTCCAACAGCTATTTGCATAGCTGAGGTTTTGGTGACTTTCCACTCATCTATGGTGCAGTATTCATTGTAATGCTGATATGCTTCATCCAAGATGATGATGATGATTTGCTCCAAAATAGTGCCCTTAACTAAACCACCACCAATTAAACTGTTATTTCGAACAGTGAGAAGTGTGTCGAATTGCTTGACAAATTGCTCATGTGAGCAGTGACAGAGTGATTTGAGGACGTCATCACCGGCGTCTTCAAGCAAACGATTATCCTCAGACAAACGAGTACAAACTGCAATCATTGCTTGGCGTAGTTGTTGCACGCTCTCTCCCTCAAACATTCGGAGACCCTTCTATGCTAGCTTCTTGATCCATTGTTGGAGACTAACAATGACACTGTCATTGACAAAGATTATTATTTCGTACATCATCTTCAGGTAAGTGACGCCGCCACGGAATTTGTTGTCAAGTTTATTAAACTTCTCGTCAACTTTCTGGCAAAGACTCGTAGAGCATGAATTCTTCGCGAATGTTAATAGCCAATCCATATCTTCCGCTTCATATCCAGAACCATCCCACAGCACACAATCGCTAACCCAAAGTTTGCAAGTTTCCATTCCAATCTTGCCATGGTGGTCCAAAAAATGGTTTCGTTCGGTGAAATCCCAACGACCAGATGGCGTAGAAGAGCTAGCATCTATCAGCTTTGGTATTAAGAGTACATTAATCACCTCATATCCGGTGCATTGATCCTTAAATTCAAGGGTTTTGAGGGAAGTCACAATAAATACGTTCTGAATATTGGTACCTTCAATGGCACACCAGTTCCTTCCGACTCACCTGAAAGGCTCGACACATAATAGAGTGATACATCAAACAGATGATCAATTGGCTTGGTGTAGTTTGACTTGATTTTCTGCTTATCCTTCACATAACGTTCTCTATCCACTCGCTTGACAGAGGCAGTCAGACCGGAAATTTCGGTCTTTGATTTTGGACTGCTGGCCTTGAACATGTCGGCAACATCCAAAATTGTGGTATTAGCCTTGTTTATGGGCGTAGTACCATCCGAAGAATTGGTTTCATTATTGTCTTCGTCCGCCATGATTTCTTGATCTTGATGTTCTTGTTCCTTTTCCTCTTGTATATCTTGAATAGGAGGATCAGTAAAATCCAATTCTCTTACTGTTTGATTCGCTTCACAGGTACCTGCGGAGAATTGTTGCGTGGCTCTCTGAACTAGACTTCCGATAGAAGATAGATCGTCACCTAAAGTTGGTAAGTTTGATTTGTCTTGTCTTGCGGCTGGAGTTAAATTAGATGGGTCTTCTCCAGACATTAATCAGACGATGATATATTAAGATAATTGCCACTTGTTATAGCACTTGAATAGGTTGTTTCATTGACGGACAAAAGAGCCGGATAATAATAGTAGAGGTCTTGAAAATGTGACCAATAGACGCACAGGTCTTTGACTAATACTTGTGCTTTCAAAAGACGCGCAGAGTAGTACACTTCAGTACCACAGCGTAGAACTTGGGCTCGTAACCTGAGAATATTACTTAATCAGACTAGATGGAAGAAAGAGTGTCGAAGAAACCTGAGGTAGCTAATCTCTAGACTTGTTATGTTGTGACAATAAGGTTTGTATTGACGTATAAACTAATATTATGGGCCCGTTGGGCGCCATCCTATAGACTGTGAC
>JAZGVS010000746.1:0-12468 GCA_037356235.1 Bacterosira constricta
TGGGATTTGTGACATCCACCCATGGCATCACATACAATACGGGCACTCGGACTCGGGCATAGCATGTAAAAGTCGTCTGAGATCATTGACGAGATGAGAGATGTGCCGAGCGATATTTTTGGCGGGATATCTCGCCATCTTTTTGTACGGGTTCTTTAATGACCCCTGAAAAGGGCTCAACGGGTGTACTGACGTCGTCGGCCACCGCCCGGCCAACAACCCGCCGCCACGAATCTTCTCTGACGACGAAAGATCCAAAACAAATCGCTCTCAGTAACAATGTATCGTACTTCTACTAACACACATAATCACCTCAACTTAATTTGCAACAATACACACTCAATCCCATCATGAAGTCTACTACCGCCCTCATCCTCTCCGCCGCAATTGGCTCCACCGCCGGATTCGCTCCAGTCCACACATCATCACGTACATCCACGTCTTTGGCTTTCTTTGGAGGTGCGAAAAAATCAACGGCTAAATCATCTCCTCTCACCGACGAAGCAATTGAACTCTACACCGCCAAATACAGTGGAGGGGCCAGAAAAAAGTTGTTCTTTGAATCATGGGGTATGCCAGATTCTTACGAAGCGCCAGAGGAATCAGGAAGCATCTTCGCCAGAAAGAACGCTGAGCTGTCATCCACTTTCAACACAATTGCATCACTCTACGGAGAGGAAAATGCATTAAAAATGGTAAAGATCGATCCAGCAGTTTTGGCCTTCAACAAGGATAACTTTGGACCCAGTTTGGACGCATTCGGTGAAAATTTTGGCCTTGAAGAATCCAAGGCAATGATTCTTCGTAACCCTGGCTTATTGAGTGTAAAACCTGCCAGTGCGGAAGCGGCAGATGGTTTGACCATGCAATTAAGCTATGTGGTGGATGTTACACGGCCGATTGGAGCAGCAGGTCCGCTTATTATTGTGGCGTTACTTTCAGTTCCTGCTCTTGAAGCTGCTACGGGTGTCAGCCGTGGAGAACTGTTTAGCTCTCTCTTCTAAATCAGTCGATCAGTGTTGACATCTGATATAGTACATTTTGATTTGAGAGAAGATGTACATTTCCACGTTTGTTCTCGATAGGAATTATAACCTTAACGTCTGTTTTATTTTTGATTGAAAGAAGTCACGAATCACTCTCTCGATCGCTTAGATGCCAGTACCATCTCTGCCATAAACATTCCTTAGCACGAGGACTTTATTTCAAGAGGACACTGGTGTATTGATCTTTTACCATGGACACACACGCATACCATGTAGCAGTCTATCAAGTGTACACTGGAATAAAAAATGTTCCTGCATCTCTCGTTGATATCGTACCTACATCCTCCAACTGGCAAGTCTGATATGTACAATCAATAGCACGCAAAAGAAATCTTCCAATTGTGGTAACTTCTTAAGAATGTTTCGCTAATATATTCTTAAGTATAACACTTTTGTGTCAAAATGTAGCGTATAAAATATTTCGTTCACAAGGTAATTTGATTGCTTGTAAATTGTGTTGTTTTTTTTTCTTTTGCTTTTCACATATCTGAAAATTTAGGCTTTTTTGAAGACGATGGGCCTAGGAGATCATCAAGGTTGTACAAGTCATCTCCATCAACGCCCGAGGACGCGTCAATCAAGAAAGCTTTCCTTTTCAACTCTTTCTCCGCGCTGCCGCCATAATGTACTGGAGCAGTCTCACTATTTGTTAGCTCCATCATTGTTCCTTTCCCACCAACCGAACACCTGGATGATTTCCCCTTCGTCAAAACATTCTCCTTCAGATCCAGCCAATCCGTGACATACTTCTGGCGAAATTCTTGACGTTCAATATGAGCGGAATGGTTCATCATGTACTGATGTCTCAGTGCTTCATCCGCCGTCATGCGCTTCTTCGGATCTAGATGAAGCAAGCCATCAATGAGACTTATCAAACCCGAAAAGTCATCTTCGGCATCCCTGTCAAATGCCCTGAGCAAATGACGCAGAGCTTTTTCCACTCCTCTGCTGTACTTTTTCTTTTTCCCCTCATCTCCGATAACATACATGTTGTTTGAATAAAAGGGAAACCGCTTTGCTCGTTCATAGTTGTCCTTTTCTGGAACCCCAACAATCTTGAATACTTGAGTCATTTTCGAAACCCGATCTTTTCCTGGGAAGAGCTGCTTACCCAAGAGGAGATTTGCTAGAAGTGATCCAAAGGCCCACATGTCAGTTTCCTTTGTGTGCCTTGTCCCACCCAAAAGAAGCTCCGGTGCCGCAAATGGCTCGACATCTTCAGTATTGTGATCTTTGCCCTTCTTTGAACGTACAAACTTCAGGGGGTCGAATTCCTTCGTGCGGTCTTTGCCATGCAGGACCATTACTTTTGACATGCCACTCAACTTGGTGTTACCGCTGTGGTCAAGATGTATCTGATCCGGTAATAGGCTCCGTAGAATAATATGATTAGAGTGGCAAAATGAAATTGCAGATAAGATGTCATGACACCAGCTGGCCAAGACCGCAGGTGGAATGATGGCACCTCCATTATTCTTCCGTTGGTACCGGCTCATGACTTTTTGAAGATTCAGGGGAGTTGGCTCGAGGACCAAGTGAGAGCCCGATGCAAGCTGCTTCTTTCCCGAGGATCTTTGGTTTCTTTCGATCATTGCCAAAATGTCATTCGCTGCAGCTTTATTCGATGTGATATTTGCGGCAGCACCAGGAGCAGCCTCTTTTTCGTCCTCGTGGCTATCAGAATCCAACGCAATCGCCAGTGGCAAGATGAAATTGGGATGGCCTTGGGGAGAAGGAATCAGGAAATGGAGTTGATGCAAAAGCTGCATCTCTTGCAATGCTGCCACTGAGTATCCCATTTGCATGTTTTGTCCTGATGTCGATCGTTCTTTCATTTCAATCTTTTCAGGAGGCCAACGCTGGAGCGAAATGGCCACGTAACGATCCTTTTCTTGGGCTTCATTATTGGCTTCTGTGCCTGTCAAAAACTTTGCAAGAGCAGGGTACTGGACCTGCATTCTCGAATATCCACCAGCAAACGATTGTGCCAATAGGGCCAAGGCTCGCATGTCAACCGCACCATGATTGATCAACTTGGGAGATGAGAAGATCTCGCACATTGATCCACTGAGACTTGGACCGTATTGATGTGGCACCCACCATCGCAGTCCCGCGACATCGAGGTGTTCTTGTGGTGCATTGGCCGCAACACAAGTCTTCCACCCAGCGACGTATCGCTCCGAAGAGTCAAAGGTACCATCCCATCCGTTTTTACCATCAATTTGCTTCATCTCGAGCAAACCCGGTTGAACCTTGACTTGCTTAATCACATTGCCAACGCTGGATGGTTTATGGTCGTGCTGAGCATTAACCCCGGCCAAAGCGGAATATAACATGGCATTAGTCGCCGCTGATTGTTCATGCGGCACAGGTGGGGGCAACATTGCCACATCACACAACAACTGCTCGGCAATCGACAAAGCCTTCCAACTGCCCTCCAATACAATATCATTGGTACCCTCCAGCATACCATCGGAAAATCGAATAGTGCACTTGCTCTCGAAGCAAATTTTACTCAAAACGGGCAATATCTTCTCCTCGATGCGATCATCCCTCACACCACGAAAGACACGACGGAGCTTGGCACGTTCTGAGATTTCCTTGTACGCGGGAGATGACACAAACTTGGAGTCGTCAATACTCTGCCCATGATGTTTGCTCATGTACGTCGCACAATCCTTCTGGACTTGTTGGATATTGGTCCCCATGACAGACACCTTGGTATCACTAAACAATTCATGTTTGGACTGCAATGCCACGCTCTTCTTCACACGCGACAATGCCTGACATGATTGGTAAATAAGCTCAGCAGCATGCGAAACCGTCAACGGTTGCAACGACAGTGCAGGAAACAACGGCTCGATATCAATCGATAGAAATCCAGCAATGGCCGCAAACGCATACTTTGGTCCGTACTTGAGCCAAAGCACCGGACCCGCAGCCAACACATGCCCTGAGAGCGCTAATGCCATGGCATTTTCGGCTAATGGCTCTGCCATGGCCTTGGTCCCCACCACGGCATTAATGACCCAGTCAACTCCAGGCCAGAAGACATCGTAGTTCAATGCGGACAGAACATTCTTTTCGGCCTTAATGACACGTCGTTCCCAATTCTTTGCCTCCTCGCTCTCGGGGTTGAAGTATGACCCGGGATAGAACACACGATAGGCATGCTCCAATACAGCCTCCAGTCGTTTCCACTTGAGAACCTTTTGACTCTTGTTGGCAATAAATAGCGATGCCAATTGTATATCACGTAGCTTGAAGTTAGTATTCAACGATGATGAATTGCTGTTGGAAGAAGTAGATCCGTTGTTGTTGTTGGAGGGAATTAGGTTGAGATACCGGTAAAAAATAATGCAGGCATGGGCCGCCACTTTTTCAGATAGGCCGGCGCCCGTGACGATTTCGGAGATCTCGAGGCAGGCGGTTCCGACAGCACGTGGGTCAGAAAGGCGTAGAGAGTCAGGGGTGCTAGTGGGCTTGCTTGCCTTGTTGGCAGCCAGTGTCGCTGGAGCCATATCTTGTGTCAGTGTTGTCGAACTTTCACCACCCTTGGGACTCGTCAAACTAGTACTGCTCTTGTTAACATGATCCGACTCCAACAACAATGCCCAATCTCGTCCAAATCCCCACCGTTGTTTACGAATATGATGATCTCGAAGTAGCTCGATCTGCAGACCGATAAGTTCCCTGGCAATTGCAATCTTTTCATTCACCGTAACCTCATTACCTGCATTGTCAAAAGTGACATCTCCCCCATCAATACGCAAATGACTACTCCCCGTGATCGAATCAATCCGTACACTCGCCCCACTCGTCTTTTGAACAAAGTCAAAAAAGTAATTCCACCCACCTCCTCCGCCACCAGTTCCACCCAACCCGCTCCCCCCTACCTGACCCGGTCTACTCGATGGAAACCGACCATTCTTCTTTATGGGTTCCAACAGCGCACTCTGATAAATCTTATCGGCACCCAAATGCAAAAATTCCACACCCCTCTTCAAATCCAAAATCCTCGTTGTCAAATATCCCCATAGCGTGCGTACCCGTGAAGGAGCCACGCCAAAGTATATCTTGCGCGGTTTGTTCGGACTGGCCTCGTTGATAACACGAAAGTTGGTGGAGATCCTTCCCATGTCTTCTTCGGCTTGGACCCATATGGAGCAGCGGTTGGTGGACATGAAGGAGTAGGCAAAGGTCGAGGAGGCGGATAGATCCTCAGAGCAGTCATAAAGGTTGCTCGTAGCTTTGGCACTCGCCACATCCTTGCTCTTATTTGTCGTGTTGGGTTTCAAGTCGGCAAACAATAATCGGAAATCATCATTGGACAATTCACCGCCCAAAAATCCCAAATCTTTGTAAACACCAATATTCGTCAGGGGTGCATTGGCCTGGAGGCACATTTGTGTGAGTTCCGTGTTTAGATATTCCAATGCACGGTCTAGATCGCCACTTGTGCTGTCTCCGCCGACGTTCAACTCTTCCTGGTCCCTTTGCGCTGTGAGTGTCATTTTCGCGAATTGCTTACTCTTGGAATCGGAATGGGTAAAGGTGACATCGACATTGTAGCAATATCCCTTGAGCGAAAAGTACTTTTTCTTGACATCGTCCACGATGATTCGGGGGATGATCACCTCTGTTTGGATTAGATTGTCTTCGGGTCCCACTGTACCACTAATGCCAGCGGTTGCCACACCACCGCCGCCATTGAGGGTAGCGCTGCTACCACGAGAAGGCAGTGTACCATTGACAGGTTTCGACAAGGGCATTTCAATCCCATTCAGTCCATTGTGAATCTTCAATGCAATATTCTCCAACCAATCAATCGCCTTTTTGACTTCCATGCCGGTAATGACTAATTTCCAAATAGATCCATCTTCCGAGGCATCGTATGCTTTTTTGAGACCAATACTGTCATCTTCGTCATTATCTTCCCCATCGACTTCAATAACACGCGGAACGGAAACATTGACCGTGTCAATATGCACCCTGCAATACTGAGCGCATTTGAATAAGGTATGTCGTACTACCATGGCATCCTTCACTGGCGTTTGAATGTATAGATAATTCTTCACTTTGGTGGGTACAATCATGGGTGTGGTGGCCGGGGAAGATGTTCGAGAGAAATTACACTCCGATCGTGGCGATGTGGTATTCGAGCTCAGAGCGGAATTGGGATGCTGAAATCCAGAATGGGGTGGATTGATCAACAACGAAGAACTGCTGTCGTGATTGCCAGGTATCCCCGGAGCATCCAAATTCTTCCGTGCAATCGCATAGGAATTCTGAGGGGCTCCCTTGACTCCCACCTCGCCCATGAGCTCTTCCGCCTCCTCTGCCACATTGGGGTCGTCCAACAACAACCACTTCTCATTCGACATATCCGTCCAATGCTCCTCGGCATTATCATCACCACGGTACATTAACAAATGCTCTCCACTCGCGGTATCAAACTGCGCCACATCCGCCACATAATACTCATCATTATCATCAAAGTAAACCTTGACAACCCGATTCATAATCTCTTTCCCAACAGTAACAGTGGTTCCCGCCCCCCCACGCCCCACGGGCTGCTCCAACCACACCCCCTCCACCTCCTCCATCAACTCCCTCTCCATCTCCTGCACATCCTTCGGCATCTCAATCGTCCTCCGACACTTCGCCGCGCCACAATGACACTTTGTCAAGGCCCTCCCTCGCTTTCGATCCCATTGGTAATCAAAGCTCAATTCCTCCCCCTCGTCCAGGTCTCGTAGGGCGAACACGCCCGCTCGCGAGATACCCCGCACTTTCCATCGGTGCACGGCGCAATTGGGCTCGCAGCTATGGTTGATGTATCGTGCGATCCCCCCTCGGTGCCGGGCATCGATGTACACGTCCCCATCCAGCGCCATGATGTACAGCATTCGCTCGTGTTTGTATTTGGAGAATAATCCATCGAGGTACTGTCGTTTCACGGCGACACCCACGTACTCGACTATGAAATCACCCATTTGACAGCGCTGCTGGACCATGAGCCCCCTCCCTTTCAATCCGGCGTCGAACACGCTCAGCTTTTTCCATTCGCGACGCTGTATTCGTTTATTCCCACAGAGCGGTCCCGCGGCGCAATTCGTGCCGCATTCTTCCTGGCACGCGAACAGTGCGCACGTGGTGTCGATGCAGGTGGTGCACTGCGTTATCAAATTGGGTTCGCAGAAGCATGCTTCGGGCCGTATCGATTTGGGTTTGGGGGCTTTGGATAGATTGGTGATTTCGCTGGTTGCCGATTGGGCCGTGCCTCCGGGTGGGGGTGCGTCTGCGGAAGAGCCATTGCGGGGTTGGTGCACCGGGGCGGGAGCCTCGTCGGCCCATTCCACTTCGGAAATGTGTTGTACGTCGTTGGGCAGGCTGATGGGTCGTTTTTTGGTCGAGTTGGAAGAAGGATTTTTCCAATGGAGGGACGTGGTGTAGATGGCATCGTTGATTGGTTTTGGTTTGAAAGGTGACGAAGATTGTGACTGAGATTGCGGAGAAGACGGAGGAGGAGGAGTAGAAGGCTGTGGTTTTTGAAAATATGATTGGGAAGATGAATGCTGAGGATCTACTGTCGAGTCACCATCCGTGTTGTAATTGTAAGTGGTCTCGCCTTTTATATCTTTCTGGACATGATAATCTTGAGGAAGGGATTGACGCTGTTCTGGATAACTTCCACTGTTGATGGCTGACTGTGGGTTGTTCTGGTTATACGGCATTGACGACGGCATCATTGGGGGAGGATGAGCAAAGTTGGGAGGAGCACTGGATGGTATATTCAATGGCGGATGAATGTGTGGAGGTGGTGGTGGCATTGGCATTGCTGTTGATGCTGAGTTATTGTCCAATGCTGCAGTTCGATTGAAACCACCACTTAATGGTGGAGGTGGCCGCAGTTCATAATTGTCATTGTAGCCAGAGCTAGTCATTTCATCCCGCTCCTGCTGTTGGGTGGCCGCAGCCTGCTTCCATCGACTTTTCAACGAGCCACTAGAATCATGGTTCTGCGACGCTGGCATTGGTGGTGGCGGCTGCTGCTGATTTTGAGCAACCGGTGATCGTGGATCAGCAACATATCCACTACTGCCACTGCTACCCAACGGCATGGAATATTCGTATGAACTATTGTTGTCATTGTTTCTTGACGTGTAATCATTGGAACTCCATTCGCTATTTTGAGGAGGAAGCTGCTGTTGTTGCAACTGCTGCGAAGGATGTGGTGGTGGCGGTGCATTTCAAGCGATTGCGGAAGATGATACAAGCACACTTGCGGAAAGCATTGTGAATTATGCCGAGCGAGCGACAGCAGCGGAATCGAAAGTGAGTGAGTTGGAAAGCCGAATCGGCATGCTGGAAATGAAGTCATCCGCGCAGGATATGNGCTTGAACCGCTCTTGAAAATCCTGTGGTAGAGATTGCTGTGAGGACGATGTTGGTATTGGCGGCATTCCTTTCATTTTTGACGATGTTGCTGCTGCAGAATGTGGTGGTGGTGGCAGACTCGTAAGAGGAGGCGGAGGAGCATGCATTGGTGGTGGTTGAAATCGATGGCGAAATTTGGGATGGCCGTGATTGTGCTGCTGCTGCTGTTGCTGCATTGATTGTTGCGATTGTTCTTGCATCTGCTGCGATTGTTGTTCTTGTTGAAGGTAGCCACCACTGCTTGCTAATTCTCCCTCTTCCGCCTCATTGTCATCTCCTTGGTGACTATTGTTCCATCGTTTACGTGGATCCATTGCTCGTTGTTGGTGTTGGTGGTGCGGCATGGACGACGCCATTATTCAATGTGTCTCTTTGGATCAGCCCTACTACCCTAGCGCGGGTGATGGTGGATAGCGGCGCGGCGCAGTTGAAAAGAGACTCCTACCAAGACAGAGCGCTTCTCCTAATTGGATGTTGATCGGATGCTTTGATATAATGGCGCAATGACAAAGACACATAAACATAAATAATGTCATGACGAAGGGGGATGAATTATTGCGTTTGTTGTTGGTGTCCGTCCATGGGGACACATGTTGTCGATGCCAATGTTCCATGTGATTCTCCGTCATGTGGTGGATTTCTTTGGCGCGCCGTGAATGAAAAAAAGATCTGACGGCCAAGTGGGACCGGATCTTGGGGGATTGGTGGCTTTGGTGTAGGGGTGTACATTGTACTGTAATGTACATGCGACAATATTGTGTACATGATGTATGATTGGTGGTATTGGTATGGGTTGTGTTGATGTACTCGTGGATACAATCACTCCTATCAAAGGGCCCAGGGAACACCAGCGGGTAATCGCTAAATTGAGATTACCCGTCCAGCGCCAGCCCGCGCCGCCGTTGCTTCGTTTCTCTTTTCGCGACTAAGCTGGAGGGCCACTAACACTAACCACTAAGCACTATCGTATCTCGATACATACCATGACCATGAGATCCACCACCACCGACCAACCTTGACCAACCACACCACAAAGCTAGAGTATTGTAGTTCTCTCAAATCTCAATTCCCTCTGTTGCCTCGCGCATCCCGTGAAATTTTCACTTGTGAAATTTTCCGTTTGCCACACCAGCTCATCCCATCGCCATCACCACGCAGCACACCATTTTTTGCATCATCCATCGTCTCATAATTTTCGATCAACAAACATCATGGTAGACGCCGACGAATCATCCAACTGTGTTGGTGACAACCAACCAAGTTCAACCGCTTCAAACAAGAGAAAATCAAATAATAACGATGGCAACCATCAACAATCCAACAAACGTCAAAAGCAAAAGCAAAACAAGAACAAGAACAAAAACACCAACAACAACAAACACAAGAGGAAACATCAAAACAATAATAATTGGATCGAGAATTGTTCCGAAAGTATACATCGCATTCCAATCAATTGTGCAGCACCATTGACATGTGTTGTTACGAGGGTGGAGATTGAGGAGGAGCCATTGCTTCCTGAGCAGAACGGTTTGGTGATGGGGGAGGGTGAAGAAGAAAAGAAGAATGGCGAGAAAGAGAGTGGTCATGGCGAAGAANGAATGGCGAGAAAGAGAGTGGTGATGGTGAAGAATGCAAGGGTGTGTCTGCAGAAACTTGTACTGCGGGTGATGGAAAAGAAGACAAGGATGATATAGTATCGGAAAAATCTGAAACAACAACAGTACCAACAACTGTCAATGCAGAATCCAACATTGCCAGACCATCATTGGAATTTGTATCTCAATATCAAAAAGGGAAAAAGGTTCCATGGAAGGTATCAACGACTGTTCAAGTGGATAACGAGGAGAAGAAATTGTTCATTCCTGTGAAACGTCATGCTTCAGCTACAGGCCCAACCAAGGTGAGTAGAGTTGCTTGAGTATCCTTTTTCTATTTTGCATCCTTGTCCAATTATTATACAGCATGATCTCACAAACCACATGTACCTATTGAACAACCCACACAACACACAAAGTGGGCTCAAAACAAAAAGAAGAAGGGCAAAAAACAACCACCATTCTCCCACCACCATCTCCCCGGGGGCGACAGCGGCGACGGCATTCTAAACCCCTACCCATCCTCCTCCGTCCCTGATAAATTCTGGGCACAGCGCAAACGTCTATTTTCGCGATACGATGAGGGAATACAGATTGGTGGTGAAGGGGATACTGAAATGTGGTATAGTGTTACACCGGAGAGTATTGCCAATCATGTTGCGGGACGTATGGTGAAGATGGTTTGTGATGGTCAGTCTGGAGGAAGGGAGGGTGCTTTGAATGATGAAAGGGATCCTAAAGGTGATGGTGCATCGTGTGACAAAAGCATTGTCATCCTTGATGTTTTTTGTGGATGTGGTGGCAACTCCATTGCCTTTGCACGATTGAACAATGTTGCAGAGAAACAAGGTGATCAGCAGGATCATGTTCCTCGTGTGAAATTAATTGCGGTGGATAACAACCTATCAAGACTGAAAATGGCGGCGAACAATGCTGCGATATACAAAGTGGGTAGAGAGGACATTGTGTTTGTTCATGCCGATGCTGTGGAGGTTTTGAATTGTTACAGCAAGGGCGCTAGAATACAGAACGATGGTGGCGGTACAGAAAGGTCTATTGGAAAAGTTGGTGATCAATCCGGAGATACAGATGCATCGTATGCAGGCTATGCAATGGGAGGGATCGAATTGCTTCCAGACAATTTGGATGGTATTTTCTTATCACCTCCATGGGGTGGGATGGATTATGGAAATCAAGCTAAAGGAAAGTCGGGATTTGATCCCATCACTTCCATTACGGTTGAGTCCAGTTGCTTAGACGAGACTCAAGATGGTGTGTTAGGAAAAGATGAGAATGGAGACAAAACAGTAAAAACCAACGGTGGTGAACTATTATCCATCGCCACCAAGGCAGTATTCAACGACTCAAAGAAAGAGGGCGTGATATCCTACTTTCTTCCACGAAATACTGATGGCATTTCCACTGGTCAAATTGCTGTTGCCTCAGGCATTGGAGGGTATTTTGAGATGGAGCAGAATGTTGTGAATGGCAAGGTCAAGACTGTTACTGCTTACTTTGGCCATCAAGCTGGTGAGGCTTTAAAGTAGAGACTTGATCATCAAATACTGCATTTATTAGGTATTAAATCAAATGCTTTTATAATACTAAGCCTAGATATTATGATCGGTGCCAGGATATATTTTAGAGCTAACATCGCGACGAGCACGGATAATGACTGGATAGAATATCTTCTGGCGGAAGTCATAACAATTTTATCGTAGCTTTGTTGCATCCAGTAGCAGTTCTCATCGTTCCGTTAACCCTCGCGTGGAACATGCTTCCGGTGGACAATGGTTTCGGTGAGATTGATTTTTCGTGGATGGTCACTGGTGAGAGATTCAGCAATTTCGACAAGGATAGGACCACTGGTCCAGTAACACGATTCCTTTCTTATGGCAGATATCTTGGCAACCGAATCTGCATAGGTTTAGGTTTAGGTTTTGGGTTCATTTTGTCTATGAGTGGGTTCTGCAAATCTGCTCAAAAGGTTAGTACCCACTGGGGCATCGCCACACTTGCTCCAGAAACAACCGATAGTCGTGGATGCCGCGAAGCGCGGTAACCACCTGAAGTCTCCACCCACCCTTCGCTCATCCCATGTTGCCTCTATCTCACAATAAGGTAGGAGGAAGTATTAATATCACTACCCTGTCAACTCGTCGCTCGGCAGTGCAGACATGATGGAAAGGAAAATAATCGCGATAAATGGTGATGCTTTGCTCAAAAGGCTCCAACAGCTCGTCCTTGCTCGCCATTTAACGTTGGAAATGGGAGGTTCTGATAAGGTGATGAATCAAGAATTCATGATCTGCAAAGTATATATTCCTACGTCAATATTATCGGAAATTGGATTTTGAAGGCCGGAAATTGGATTTTGAACGGACAGT